>CAKNYM010048599.1:155546-192405 GCA_932195095.1 Andricus curvator
CTGAAGCTGGCACTACTACATGTTTTTGACCAAAATTACCGGGCACAAAATTTTTTTTCTGCAGCATAAATTAGCACTAAATAGGCACTAAATTATGGCATAGTGCCCGTATCGATATGACAATGTTGTAATTCCAGCTTCCGGGACCTCAATCCTTTTGTTATTTAAATATGTCACTCTTTCAATTTTTTCAAGCAAATTAGGCTGTGGCAGCCTAGAAATTGAAAATTTATAAATTCAAATTTGTTTTAATCCTATTATAAAAGATTCTATTTCTAAATAAAGTTACAAGTTCAGAATTTTGGTCTTTGAATATTGATGACTACGGAATTTTGAAAACGAATTTTTGCGGAAACCCTGATAATATATATGTCCTCATGAAACAGTCACTTTCAGAATTTTATTTAAATCATTTAGAATATCTCAAAAGATTCCAAGAAATTTTTTTCAATAGATTTCAATAATTTGAAAGGATTTTAAAGATTTAAGATTTTTTTGTTTGTAATTCCAAGGAATTTTTAAGAGCCTTAAAAAGTTTCGAGAAATTTTAAAAGATTTCAAAGGATTTAAAATTTCTTGAAGTGTTTTTGAAGATTTTAATGCACTTTCGAGATATTAATAATTTTTAAAGAAATTTTAAAGGCTTTGAATATCTTTAAGAGAAATAAACCATTTTTTTCTGGGGTTTTCAAAACTTTGGTAGAACTTCGGAATATATGAAACTATTTCATAGAACCTGCAAAGTTTCAATATATTTTAAAATATTTAAATGAATTTCATGAGATTTCCGAAGATTTCAATTATTTTAATGGAATTTAAAAGCTCTCAAGGTATTTTAATCAATTTCCCAGGATTCAAGAAAATATTATAAAATTTCACTTGTCGCTAGGTCTCGGATACGAGATAAAGAAATGAAACATTACATCCTTATTTCTATGAGAAATATATGGATAAATTGCGAAGTTTCTTACGAACAGTTCAAATTTCCTACGAATAGTTTCTGAAAATTTCAGACTGAAATATAAAGAGGAAAAATTTTATTTGTGCGATTTAATTTTATATTAATTTATAAATTCGCAACTCAGAAGATTCGAACCCTCAAAGACTGCTGACTCACAAGTTACTAAACATAAAACAGGAGTGCGTAAACACGCGCAGCCATCAAGGCCAAACAAAATAGATATTATAAAATTTCTAGCCACTCATCCGACGAGCTCGAGGCACACATACGATCGCACACACGCACCGTGCGTTTGGGAGAGTGTGTGTGTGGGCCACGTACAGGCGATCTTAGTTTCGAGTTCCCAGATTTGTCGGGCAAGCTCGTGAGTGCTCTGAGAATCTTTTCCCAATCACTCGTAATATTTTTGTAATTATTCACGTAAAAAAAAGTGATGAACCGTTTTAGAATTTTCACATCGAGTTCGTCAATCTTTCTCAAAGTTCGCAGGTTATTTACGAAAATACATAAATATCCGATGAATTTTGCTCATATCCGAGACCTAGCTACTAGTTCGTGACTTTTTTACGGATAAATTTTTTCCGTGTTGAACAGAGAAAAAAATGAAAAGGAGCTCCTTATTGGCGGCTACAGACATCATCCTGTGATGCATTCTAATTATTTTATACAAATATTTTGTGTTGGTTCATTCTTTTTCATAAACAAATTAATAGGCGCGCGCAAGACTACTAGTAATATTCGTAATCAGCCTGTACTCGTTAAATTTGAATTAGTAGAAATTTTACTAATTCATTCAGGTCACTTAATTTTAATTGATGAATCGCAGTTATTTTCAGAAGTTCACAAATTTTAACAGTAAAAATACCTTAATTGAAGTTAATCAGTTATATCGTAACTGCAGTGAATCAATTATAGACTTAGAATAAATTTATACAGGAACATTTTTGAATTAGGCTTTTGTTCATACTCTAATATTATTTATAATATTAAAGTGTATTTTTAAATTTTCATTTAAATAGAAGAATAGGAAATTATTACATGTGTGAACAAATTTTAAACATTAAACAGTTTCACACTTAAAACTGGTGCGCAAATATATTTGGAACATAACCTCTTTAAATTTACTGATTTCTTCAATACAAATATAACCGATCAATCATTTATATTACTGCCGGTACATACATATAACTGATTGAATTAGTAATTTTCGTTTTACTAATCCACTCAATAGAATTCTACTAATTGTCAGTGACTCAATTCTAGCTACAGCAATTAGTAGAATTTAACTGATAATCAGTTATATTTTACTAATTCAAATTTACAGAGTAAAGATACATCGATATAGTGAGTTTCAAATTCATCGAATGCACTCTTTTTTCGGAACATTATCCCAAAATGTTTCTGCCCCAAGAAAAATGTAGTTCTTTCAACAAATCTTTTGATGAATTATGTTGGGATACCGTTTCTACTCATTTCTTTTCAGGTTTGTCAATTTCCAGAGAGAATTTTTTTTTCTCGTTGTGGAAATTGCGAACAAGGACAGTGCCAAAGACAGTGTGGATCGAAAGTGCTTCGTTACCGGGGCTGGTTCCACCGTAATTGTTGAGTGCGGCTGAAAACATGGTTACCGAGTTCAAAGTGTAACGAAGTTGCATCGAAGCAGACGTTCACTTTATGCAGTATTACATAAAAATAGATCAAAATTAAAAATAGAAACAATTGATCTATTTGGAGTTCAAATTGCGCAATTGTATTTATTATACGATTAGAAAGACCCACGCAACATGGCAGGCATGATTAAGAAAAATTAACAATCATAAGAAAATTCCATACAAAAATTAATTATACTCAAAGCAACTTAATTAACATAATTTCTAATTCTTCAGATACATTAAATAAATTCGATTGATTTATTTCTATATACTTTTTAGGCAATCCCACAATGTCTATGATGAATGGATTCGTACATGAACAATGAAAAAGGAATCTAACAAATTTTCCGACAGAAACGTGGCTTGGCTTCTATCTCCATTGTTATAAGTAGGTATATCGGTTTTTATGTACCATCAAAAAATTATTCATTCAATAAAAAGTGGAGAAATGTAGAATCTCAATTCAAAATTCCTGTTTCAGTCAGAAATTCCATATATTTGTTTACCTCATCTCCAAAAAGGATCATAATTGAATTATCCAAGTGAACTTTAATTATTGAACAACATAATTAAATTCTAATCTCTGAGATGGTAAAGGATATTCACGAGGAAAATGCACCTCATAAATGTTCATTATCCTTCCAACCGAACAGAGATTGTAGTCAACTCGTGAAGCATTAGTTACCAACTTGTTTCGCCTATGATCGCCTTCCAAGTACTCAAGGTCACGATTTCCAGCACCCACTTCAGTAAAAGCACGTGCACTGATTATAATCACAAAACTAACAAGTTTCACATAAAATCAACCGGTAATTAATACCATCCTTTAAGAGACATTATAATCATGTACACAGTAAAAAAAAAATGTTCAAAATGATACCGAAATCAAGATCATTTTGATCGGCCGGAATGAATGATCTACTTTTGAGATCATAATGATCTGACGCGGGATCAGGTATCAAAGCAAACCAAGATGGCTGACGTTCTTAGAGTACTTTAGCTCATATGCGAGCTTTTTATGCTTTCTGATCGTGCAGTGTACTTGAAAAGTTAAAAAATTAACGAATTCTGATATTAGAAAACATCATCTGTTAAGTGTAGTTGTCACTTGCGTGTGGTTAGATAACATTTTTAGGTTATGTCGTTATGACATCGGCGCCAAAAATTGGCGGCCATTTTGTTTAGTCTGACAAATGACCCAAAAAGATGATCAAGATGATCCGAATGGACTGCTCATTATGATCTCGAGAGTCAAATGATCGTTGGTGTAAAATGCTCTGCAACAAAATTGATCCTTTTTTTTTACTGTGTACACAGAAAAAACTGCTGTTTCTATTAGAACCATTTTTTGGTTCATAAGTTGCTAAAACAAAAAGGAACCCTTCTCGCTGAAAAGGAACCCAAAAAGATGAATTAGTTCCAAACGAGCCATCAGTTGGACCTCGAAAGGAATCCAATTTTAATAGAGACTTTTTCCAAAGAACCTATTTTTCGCTGTGCACTCTTCGACATTTTATCTACACTCAAACCCCAATTCTGGGCCGGTATCGGGGCTGGGCGGTCCAGAATCGGATATGATTTTTTTTTTTATGTCAACACTCAGAACCGAATATGTACTCTCTAGCCCGGTACAGTATGGCACAGAAGCGCTCAGAGGAGCGCGATGTGAACCACTTTTGATACAACACTGACTATTCTAGCGTATACGCCATCGCCAAGAATCGGGATTTGAGTGAAGTTAATAACACAACTTTTACGTTGAAGCACACATGTAATAGAACGCTGACGGACATAATTTAATGGAAAGAATTAAAGTAAAAAATATTATCGCAATTACAATAGATATAATGACTTGATAAATATCATTTGCAGGTTATGTAGCAACCTTGTAAGCATAAAGGCGTATTCATATGCAAGAAACTTTTCGTCTTATGTCATCGGTCGATAACTGTAAATTGACCCCTAACTTACCAACTTCACTTTGCAAGCGGTTGATTTGTGAATGCGCCTTCATGTTGTTCTGATTCAAGTCTCCAAAGGACCCCTTTACAGGTTTTTACTGGAGCTCAAGTTCTAAAAGATATACCAACTTTTACTTAAGCCGAAACTTTAGTGAAGACCCAGTTTTTTCTATGCAAGATTTATTTTAAAAGATTCATCGAATAACGTAAAATCCTGAGAAAGGTATATGTAGAAGATTTCGTTCTCCGAAATCCCTGTTCAGAATATCACTAAGTCCACACTCCACAGTGGCGAGAGTCTATTTGGTAGTCTATTTACTAAATGACGAAAAGATCGATGGAGAGATAGAACGGAGTATAAAGGAGGGTAAGAGCCACTGCCAGAAATCAAAATATTACAAATAAAGCTAAAATTGCGATATATAATACTTGCACTCACTGTGCTATACGGTAGCGAGACCTGGACCTACCAAGAAAAGGATAAGAGTAAAATTAACGCGATTGGCATGCAATACCTGCGCAATGTGTGCGGTAAAACGATAATGGACAAAATCAGTAATCAGAGGATTCTCAAAGAACGTGGTGTAGAGAAGACACTGTTTGACCAGAGTGAAAGAAATTTTTGTTCTGATGGTTTGGGCATGTTGAGAGAATGAAAGAAGAACAACTGGCGAAACAAGTATAACTAAGTAAAGTAAATGGTAGCGTGCCCAGAGGCAGAGGCCGTTTTTGATTTAAACAAATATTAAAGTCTCTCCAAGATTTTAAATTTGCCTTTGAAATATTCATAAATCATCAGAAAGATGCTTTCTGTAAATAAACATTGAATAAATCAACTTTTACGTTGAAGATGATTGAGTCTCGCCGTGATCGAGTTCTATAATGTCCTAATATTCGGTTTATTAGATAGTTGAAACAGATACGTACTTAAAATAATACAGTTATATAACATTATATGATTTTTTTAGAATTACTCTGGGGGGGGGCCCCCCCGTTTTGTGCGAATGCCAAAAAAAAATCCTCCAAATTTGAGCGAGATCGGTTAATATTTAGGGGTCGCGCAAAGAACATGAAGTTTCTCATGGATTTAACATGGGAAAAAGACAACTTTTTGTAAATCGAATATCTAAACGCGATAATATGTTACAAATAATTCCGTATTTCATTGTATTGTTCAGAATTCATCAGAGAACCAAAATCGATTATTAATTTGGAGGCTTAATGACTTTAAGCCACTCATGGATCCACAACAAAAAACCCATAAGTGGCAAATTTGAATTTTACGTAATATTGCGGTTTAATACGCTTTCTGAAAGTTTTTTTTCTTCATAAATAATCATTAATCGGTAACGTAAGATTACCCAGTCATTCTTTAACTAATTTTCAATTGCTTAAACAATTTTAATTTGTTTAAATATTTGTTTTTTTAGTTCAGTCACGAAATGAACGTATTTTCTAGACGTTATGTGTACTTTAATCAATGATAACAATCAAATAATTTGTTCAAATAATTTTACAATTATTTCAATAATACGTGTTTGTTCAAGTATAATATATTTAACCTGAAAAAGCAGGAGAAACATTTTACCGCAATAAATTTTCGACAGATCTAAATATTTTTAAGTACTAATTTGATTTCTGAAAATATTTGTAAATGTTTAAACAAATTTAAGTTATTTAGACAATTTTATTTTGTTTAAATATAATATAATATGACCGAATAATGATTATTCATGAAAAAACGTTGAAAAAGCGTTAATACACCGCAATATTGTGCAAAATTTAAATTTGTCACTTATGGGGTTTTCTTTGGGGACCCATAAGAGTGGCTTAAAGTCATTCACCTTCAAAATTTATGATTGATTCTTATTCCCTGACGACTTCTGCATAATATACTGAAATACGGAATTATTTGTAACATATTATCACGTTTAGATATTCGATTTACAAAAAGTTTACTTTTTCCCAGGTTAAATCAATGGGAAACTTCATGGCCTTTGCGCGTCCCATAAATATTAACCGATTTCGCTCAAATTTGGAGATTTGTTTTGGGCATTCCAAGAAAACTGGGGGGGGGGGGTTGAGATCAAAGAAATTCGAAAATTAAAAAATAAGGGCCACCCTAATAACTCATATTACGTCTAGAAAAGGATATTGTGGTTACAAAGTTCTCAGTTTCTCACGTATTACTGTGCTTTTTGCCTCAACTTTCATTTGATTTTTTTTCTTCTCTATTCTCTGGCTAACCTCATCTTTCTTCCTCTCTTGAATTTGCCACAATCAGTGTGCTCCCGCAAAATCGTCCCAGAATGAATCGGAATGAGTAAAAAAATGGTCGCCTTTTCACGAAAGATAAGGGTTCCATATTCCTAATCGCAGTTAATTTGGACTTTTAATGTATTTCTTATTTGAAAACGTTTAGTCTTAAAAATGATATTCTTCGGCATCCATATATCAATTCTAAAACTCTTCAATGTTGAAAGAACAAAATTTTGAACCCTTTTAATTTCAAACTAGTTCAGTCATTTTCAACTTCGCATTGTTCCAGCGAGAATATTTTTATTTTTGATTGATTTCAATTTATGAATCCTTAACATTTTCAATCAGCTTGAAAGGCTTTGACCCTGAATCTAGAATTTTTTTATAATAGTTTTAGTTTGCAAAGTTCTAAAAACCTTAGTTAGATCCTTGACATTAATTAAAATTAGATATTCTATTCTTGTAACCTTTCATTATATATTTACATTTAGAAAAGAAGAAACAATCTGTTTATAAAAAATGTTATATTTTTAAATATTATTTAGATGCATATTTAATGAATTTTGAAATTAGAGAATTTATTTTTAAAAATTGGATATACTTAGGTCGTTGGAAATTCATTCACAGCGATGGAAAAAAATTCCGACAAAAATAATTGGTTAAATGTTTTAAAAAGAATATTCTTTCTTCTTAAAAATAAAATAGTACTCAGTCGAGTATATTGCGCAATATTATGGAAACGGTTCACGCGGCCCTGACTGTTTACGTTTCGATACACGCGCTTTATGAACAAGGCTATTTGCAGGCAACCCCCAACACTGTTCATCAATCGTGAGTCTGGTGTACTTGTAAGTATACTTAAATAGATTTGTCATTTCCTCCTTAGGGCACAATCAAAACTTTGAATGTAAATTTGAAACTAAATAGTTTAGTTTGAAATTGGTCAAATAAACATTTGTTTCAATTGTTCAAGTTAGAACATTTAATTTTGCAGTTGATGAAATCTTCAAGTTTTTTTATGATTGTTTATTTTTACTGGACTATAGTTTTCAGTACTTAAAACTTGTTGCACTTATATAGTTATATTTGTGTTACGATATATTGTTTTTTTTTACTTTGTAATTTATTTATTTACACAAAAAGAAGCCTAAGTGGCTCAGACGATAGCGCGTACTTCTACCGGAGCTTCGGTGGTTCGGAAGCCACCTTAAACTGTGGGCCCCCTCAGAAAAAGCTGGTGCCTTACCAAGGATAAATGGACTCTTTCGAGGGCCTAACCTTGGGTCGAAGCCGATTTTGAGAAGACTCGAAAATGAGTCAGCGATCTTCTTGCGCTTGGGGCTCCTACGGGGGAAATACGCTCGATGGTTGCTGGCCGACTTCGAGCAATCAACATATGCACGCATACACTTACATAACACACCAGGCCAGTGCTTCCAATCTGTGCATCTAACTGATGACCTCAGAGGGATCGCTCCGTCCACCCTAGTCTGGCCGGATCCCCTCTCTGCGGCCTGCTAGGGAGGCTGCCGAATGGCAGAGTGGGCGAGGATCACTTTGCCTGATCAACAAAGTAGGACGTCATTTACTGTGCGATAAGTATGCCTGGCACCTGAGAGGTATTATTTCAGAACGTTGGTAACAACGAAACCCACCCAGATCCAAAAACACTCGGCGAAAGATGGCCGGATTCGGAGTACTGCCTTGAGAATAAACACGGGTATGGCACAATAAGCTTTATAGCTTGAGCGCCAGGGGTGGGGCCTCGCGCCCCCCCCACCCGCCTACATTAAAACTAACTAACTTAGAAATGTTATCGCGAACTGCGGCAATTTTTTTAATAACAAATTTTCTCAAAGTTTCGTGTAACGTTTTGGTTTTTAACTGTTTTTGGCCATTTTACATTCATAGTTATTCAAAATTTTAGAACACATGAACCATATTTTTAAACGTATTTTTGACATTTTTTCAATACGCTGGTGGTAAACTCCGACGGACTACAGAATTTTTCACTCGATAATATATTTACCCCGACAATGTATTTACCTCGCTCTGCGCGCTCGGTCTTTGTACTTCCCCCATATTTGTGCACAGACCTTTTAACCTTCGAGCACTCGCGTGGGCGGCAAATTGGCCGCCTTTTTAGAAAAATGCTCGCCATTTGAAAAATCGGGTCATTGGACGGATCCTCCTCTAGGCATGCTCTTTCTAGATCTAGATAATAAAACGTCAGATTTTGAAAAAAAATTCTTTTTTTTTTTAAATTTTGATTCTTATTCTTGTAATGCAGTTTTCGAATATATATTTATTATGTTGAATCGTGTGCGAGATGTTCCTGCACTTACTTTCCCTTGATACATAAAAGAAAAAATTAGTAAAACCGAAAAAACACTCCGAAAACTAAGGGCGGCCAAACTGCCGCCTTGCGAGCGCTGGTGTCATTTCAAAAGGCGCGAGCGCTCGAAGGTTAAAGTAAAGGTCAAAGCATCGACAACTGTAATTTGGTGATTGTGAACTCTCTTTTGTTAAAGCTCCTTCGGCTTTAACGAACACATTCTCATCACGTGTCTCGTGCTTCGCACTCGATTATGTCAAAAATGCAAACTTTTCTACATTAGACACTATTATGAAATGTATATTATATTTATTTCTGTACGTCAGCCTGGGATTGCCAATTCAGATATTGCAAAATAAAATACAAATTTTAATTATCATGATAACTTTCATATTTGTTTCTTATTTTGTATTAAATTTGATCCTTAACGACCCTGAAAAATGTATCACTTCAATAAATTTATATTACCAAAATTCATAATATGCATTGGTATTGAAATAAAAATACGCATCCTAGAGTAAAGTTTTTCGAAGTAAAATTTTATAACAAAACTTTTTAACAAATTTGTAGATCATTTTTGGTTGCACAACTTTTGTCGATTAATTTTTTTTCTTCTTTTGTGTTTTTTTCCAAAAATTTAATTTTTTTATTTTTAATGCTACTTTTTACGATTAAAATAAAAACTACGCTTCTTTAAAAAAATTATTTATGACAAATTTTTATAGTTCCTTTTTGTGTGAGCAACTTTTGACTATTCATTTTTTTAATATCTTGTGTCGTGTGTCCAAAAATTTAATTCTTTTATTTAAAAAATTTTTATTTTCTAAAACAAAAACTACGCATCCTACCAAAAAGTGATTGCTAACAAATTTGTAAATCTTTTTTGAATACACAATTTTTGTCCATTCATCTTTTTACGTACCTTGCGTCGTTTTTCCAAAGATTTAATTTGTCTATTTTCGTTATTTTTTTGTGCGTTCGAAATTTGAATTTTGGATTTTTCAAAAAATTCAAAAATTGTTATGACAATATTGTAGAGCGTTCAAAAAGCAACGTTTTTCTCCTCTTGACTTTTTTTATATCGTGCATTTTTTGTCTTGAAATGTTCATTTTTTGCGATTTTGAAAATGATATAACTCCGGTAACTTTTTTTTCTCAAAAAGTCTAGGAGGCTGCCGAATGGCAAAGTGGGTGAGGATCACTTTGCCTGATCAACAAAGTAGGACGTCATTTACTGTGCGATAAGCGAGGGGCCATTCACTCTGAAATCAGACGAATCTTTGCCAATGATTGCATTTGATTTCATATGATTGCATACGATTTCATACGATTGCTTCTTTCTTGTAAGCTAACTATGATTTCAACAGTGACATGACACTAATTTCAATGAACACGCTCTGACTGTTCCTTGACTGCTGTCGACTCCCATCTAGACTAGATCTAGACTGTAGATTCGCACTGACTGCTCTCGACTCCGTCTGACTCCATCTGATTTCACGCTGACTGCCCGATGATTGCTCGCACGGGTCGCACTCACACTCGCACTAAATAACGTCAGGGGTGGCGCAGCCAGTGTGGGTGTCACAGAGAATATCATAAAAAAGGTTTCAAAATTTGGTGACTAGATCATGACTCTTAAGATTATAATAAATAACATAAGTATTTATAACAAATATAAGTAAATAATAAGGTAAATTCACTTTCCCCTTATAAACTTTTGTGTTGCGATGTTAAACATTAAGAGTACTATTCGTCGAATGTTTGAGCTGAGGGAACAAAATTTGTGTGTTGACATCCAAACTCGCATCCGAAAAAAGAGAAAGAAATTGTTTTGAAATCATTTAATATTTTCTATTCTCTTTTTTTATTTCAAAATTTAAAAAAATTCCTATTCAGGGTGGCCGCTGGACCAGGAAATCGGGAAACCTGGGAAGTGACCGGGAATTTTTTGAGACCGGGAAAAACCGAGAAATGGTAGTGAATTTATTTTTTGGCCTGGAATTTCCGAAATTTTTAGAAGAAAAATCTATCTATCCAAAATATTCAAGTTTAAAGCCAATTCAATTTAAAAAATTGTAATTAAGAAAAAGAATAATTTTTTAATATATAGCAGTATTTGACTGCTTATATTCAAAACTCTATTTTTTAGTTCTTTAATTTGTAAGTGAAATTGTTCAATTTTGATGTATAAAAAACAATTAAACAATTATTAATTTTTAAAAATTCGAGTAAGTTTAAGATATATTTAGAAGTTTTGAAAAGATTCCAACTTGATTTGAAACTTAAAAAGTTTTAAGATAATAAAAACAAGTACTTGAAATTCCTGGGAAAATTTCAAATGATGTTTTATTTTGAAAAAAAATTTAGGAAAATATTCAAAATGATTAAAAGAAAAAAATAAATTTGTGTGAATGAATAAAAATGAAACAATTATTAATTTAGAAATATTCGAGTAAGCTTAAAAGATATTGAAAAGTTTTGAGATGATTGAAAAATAATTTAAAACGTGAAAGGATTTAAAAAAATTTAGATTCTTGAAGATTTCAAACAAAAAATTAAGAAGGTTTTTGAGCATTTTGAAAGGCTTAAAAAGGATACAAAAATTATTAAGATTTCTAACAAAATTGAAAATGATTTTTATTCTGAATAACTAATTTCAAGAGAATATTTTAAAAGATTTCAAAGGATATCCAAAATTGTCAAAAACGAATCTGCAACATTTGAAGGCAATTTTTTTAACTTTGAAGGATTTTTAGATAATTTTAGGACAATTTTTAATAATTGTCATAAATATTTAGAAGTTTCGTAAAAATGTCGAAAATAATATGCAATTTGAACTTATTCCAAAAAAGTTAAAGCAAAATGTACAGTTTTGCCAATTTTGAAGCGTTTTAAGGGTTTTGAAAGGTTTACAGATAATACAGCAATTTTTTTAAGATACCTGGGAAAATTTTAAATAATTCTTTATTTTGAAAAAATAGTTTAAGAGAATATTGAAAAATATTTCGAAACAAACACCGGTTTTTATGTATAAATAACAATCGAACAATTATTAATTTTTTACGACTCAAAATAAAATTAATTTATCTTCTAATATAAATTTTAGTTAAAAAAAAATTATAATCCTTCAATTTTTATTGTTTCTGACATAACATTTCTGAAAATGATATATTTTTGTAAATTTACGTTCATTTATTCTTTAAACTTCATCCGCTCGCGTGGGCGGAAGATTGCCGCCTTTTGCTTTAAAACGGTCCCACGTATTTTCCTCGTTCGTAATGACATTCCGGGGTCCAGGTATTCTCTAGTTATATCCTTTCCGCATTTTTTCAAAAAAAATTTCAAACATTTTTTCAAAAATTTATAAAATATAAAAATGTTTTTCAATGTAAAACCTCTCTTTCAATTCACCTTCGAAACCGCCATTGTTTAACTACAGGCCCTAAGCAATTATAATGGGTGAAAACCCCATAAAAGTGTAAAAAAAAACTTTGGGGCGGCAATTTGCCGCCGCGCGAGCGCAAGTGTGACACCAAAGCGTGCGAGCGGATGAAGGTTAACTTACAGAATTGAATATGATAGCCTGGATTTATATTTTTTGAATCTTCGAACTGTACAACTTGTGAAAGTTTAAAATTTTTAATTTTGCAGTTTAACGGCATTGAATTTGAAATTGTTTTGAAATGTGTTGAAAGCTTCCATTTTATACGCATAATAACTTATTGAGCGTTTGAATAAAAAAACTGTTAAGCGTTAATTTCAAAAGTTTAAAATTCAAAATGGTTCCTCTTTGAGTGTCTTTGAGAGTGTTTCAATTTGAATTTCAGTTTTTATAACTTCAAATGAAAAAATTTTAGCTTCAAGAGTTCGAATCTTTCAATTCCAATGACCGTCAAAAATTGTTATGAACCGGGAATTTTTTTCCCGGAAGAAAGCGGCCACCCTGCTATTGTTTCAAAAATTATAGCGAATTGCTCATATGTACAGTTTGTACTAGTCAACAATAATAAAAAATTCTAAATTAAAAAAAAATGGCTCAATTTACAATTTTTTGAAAACGTGCGAAAAACATGTTTTTTTGTATTGACTCATATGTGAATATTTGGGAAAAAGTTGAATATGTCGAAACTGAAATTTCTTCAGTTTGAACCAACGAAACATGTTATGATCATATTTTTTTGGAAGAAAATGTGTTTCGCGATTCAGGAATTTTGGAATTTTTACTTTTTTCTTGATATTCAAACGTTTTAAGCACCAACAAAATTTTTTTCCCTCATTCATCAAATAGAATAACATGTCTCTTTGGTTCAAGCTAAAGAAACCTCAGGTTCAACATATTCAACTTTTTTTTACAAAAGTGTGCATTTAACTCAATCCAAATTAAACATGTTATTTTGCAGATATTCAAAGACTTCTAAATTAGGCAAAATAATTTTAATTTCAAGTCACATAACGCGTTGCAACGCGCACACTAGCTGCGCACATAAACTGTAGAGGGCCGTGCTACAGTGTGCTCACCGCTATCCCATAGCGATGAAGCAAGGGTCGCACGCTAAATGCGCTGACTACACTGACTGCTCTCTTGATTGCTCGCTTGACTGCTCGTGATTACTCGCTATCTCTCGCTGACTCCTACGGACTCGCTCACGATTTCGGAATATTTTAAGGGATTTCTGCTGATTTCACTCGATTTTCATTCATTTCAAAATATCGGATCTTTTGCAAAAGATCAACTCAGATTCCGCTGATTTCAGATGATTTCAGAAAGTGTTATGCTCGTTGCATTTGATTTCATACCGATTTCAAACGCTAAAACCCCTTGATTCGAGAGTGAATGGCCCCTCGGCGATAAGTATGCCTGGCACCTGAGAGGTATAATTTCAGAACGTTGGTAACAAAGAAACCCACCGAGATCCAAAAACACTCGACGAAGATGGCCGGATTCGGAGTACTGCCTTGAGAATAAACACGCGTATGGCACAATAGTTTTTATAGCTTGAGCGCAAGGGGTGGGACCTCATGCCCCCCCCCCCCCGCCCACATTACAACTAACTAACTATTTACACAACATTTATTAAGGTGCTTTAATATTATGAAGATGTATTTAATTAATATTTTCATACACGCAACTAGAGCTATGTCTTGCTTTATATTATAGTTGTAACAAAAAATTTCATTTTAATTATAAGAATACGCTGCCGTGATTTGGGAAAACACCGTTAACTGCAAAATGAACGAAGCCGAGAAAATCGACGAAAACTGTTCGAATCTTTATTCGCGTGTATCGCGGATTCTTATTCATTTTCTGCATTTTTTTTGTTGTTCTTGACTAATTTGCATACGATCTTTTCATTTTTGCAAGAAAAATTGTTAAAAAATGTTGATTAATTATCTAAAATGCAGTTAACGGTGTTGATTGGGATGCTGAAATTCGAGAAAACGCCGTAACGGGCAGATACGGCTCTCTTCGAATTACGGACCTCAGAAATAGGCCTGCCGTGATTTGAGAGAACGCCGTTCACGACAAAAGAATATGAATGAGTGGAATTATTATAAAATATTAGTCAATTATGAAATTATAATTATTATGAAATATTGCATATAAGATTATTATTAATATCCATAATTGTTTTATCTTTTTTGCGCTTGTTTTTAAATCAGCCAAATAGATATTAATGTTATCTATTTCAATAAATTGGAAGTCGGTACTAAAAAAAAACCGGATATATATATATAAGAATGTTATAAGTTTTATTAAATTTCATTAATAATAAATAATACGAAATTCTAGCGGAAATAATGCATGTTTATTTATTAAATGTACATAAATTCCGAATATTTGCAGTAACAATCAAACACGAAATTATTGACTGAAAATGAAGTGATTTTAAACATACTTGGATTATAATCATATAACCAAATTCCACGTTATAATCATAAAAAATTAAATATTATAAAATACATTTTTTAAATGTTAATTTTGAAATAAATGACTAAACATAATATGACTAAAC
Source organism: Andricus curvator (assembly GCA_932195095.1). Lineage (NCBI taxonomy): Eukaryota > Metazoa > Arthropoda > Insecta > Hymenoptera > Cynipidae > Andricus > Andricus curvator. Next base: position 170,729 of record CAKNYM010048599.1, read on the forward strand.
ATATATCGATCGAGAAATCGATAAATAAAGAAATCGATATATTTTTGAATTTGAAAACCAATTAAAAGTATTAAATAAAACAAATTTTTTTAAACAATTTCATTAATTTTCTTTGAAAATTTCCAATTCACTTTTTCCACTTTAAACAATTGAAATGATTTACAAACATTATTTTTACTTATTACATTTTTTAACAATATAGCTTCTTTTTAACTTAAGACTGTTAATAATTATAACAAATACAGACTTTCAATAGTAAATTTGCATTTTGCAACTAATAATAAGTGCAGATACGGCGTTTCTCGAATCACAAACCTTTTTTCTCGGGGTTCGATGATTCCGGAGAACGCCGTAAGCACTTACGGACCTCTCTGAAATCACGAAGGCTGGAAATCGCCGTCCAATAATTTTGGTAAGGTCCGTAACTACCCGTTACGGCCTTTTCTCGAATTTTGACGTCACGTATTTAGTCGTCTCTGATTTACGCCTGCAGTTAACGGTCAGATACGGCTCTCTCTCAAATCACAACTCGCCAATCTTTGCAGTTAACGGTGTTTTCCAAAAATTATGCAATAATTATTTTTAAAGTTCTTAACAATTTAAAAAAATTATTTTAATAATCAGGTGTATCTTTTTATCACGATTCCAACGATATAAAAAACTCATTTTTCGATTTTTTGCAGTTAACGGTGTTTTTCCAAATCACGGCAGTACGGCTGCGAATTACTATGGACGTATTTACTATGGGTGTATTTATTTGTGCTCATTTGACGAGCATTTTGCTTCGTCATAAGTATCAAATAAATTTGCTTCCTCATAGAGGCCGTGCAGAAATATGGTAATGGGTCAAACAGGGCCCAGGCTTGGCAAAACTAGGCCGTGGCCTGGTGATCTAGCCTGGGCCGAACTCGAATGAAACGCCAAATCTGGCCAGAGCCCGGTTACTTTGCCAGGCTTGATCGCCGAGATTGGCCCTAGTTTATTATCGATTCCTAGTCATTTTATATTTTCTTAATTAAAAGTCAAAATTCAGCAGAAACATTTTTTATTTTAATTCAAATTGTGGTATTTCATTGAGTATCAATCTAAAACATATATACCTAACACCCATATACACCCATATACCCAATACTATTTTCCAACCGAGCAAGTCACGCCTACCCCGAAAGAGAAATGGCTTAATGGTATAATAATAATAATAATCTCGTCGGGTTCTGATTCTTCCTCATCATCTGCATCATCATAATCTATATACAATAATTTGTTAATTTACGTCCGTCATATTTGTTTTATAGTTTAAAGTTGTAAACATCATTACATAAATTAACAACATATTTACACTTCATAATTCGACGAAATAGTATATTATAACTAATATAAGTACTCACTTGCACTTTCACCGCGTAAATATGGGATAATGCCGATTGCTCGATGCCTCCGGACTCTGAAGAGTGCTTTTTATTTTATGCATTTTCATAAATTTAATTTCAATGATGACTTATATTTTCTTCATCGACCATCGTCAATCACCACCAACACCACTAATTTCAATCACTCACTTGCATAACATTTTTAAATTAAGTTTGGCTCAAACTATCACTCAAATTTCCTTTCAAGAGACTTGAAGAATTTTGAGTTTTACCAAATTTGTCACTTTGTAAAGTTTTACACTTGAAACTTGCAAGTAATAATTTAACTAAGAGAATAATACTACGCCATCTGTTATCGATTTTAGGAACTTTGACACTAACTGGACACTAGCTCGAGCCATTGCAAAATTCAAGCTAGACCCAGGCGAGGGGCCCCCAGCATAGCCCAAGTCTGGAACCGGGAAGAAACTTGGCGATTTCTGCGGGAGGTTTTCCCTAACAAAAGAAAAAATGTATAACTTTTGATATTTTTCAAGCTTATGTTTCTCTTTTTCCGAAAATTTTATTTTCAGAAAATCAGAGGGCCCGCCAAAATGTCAATTGATGTGCTCTGTTACAATGAACAACTTTTTAACCTACGGTAGTTTTATATTATAAATTAAACCCTCATATATACAATTTAACTTTTCTTACAATTTTCTGAGTAGCTATTGATTAATCAATAATGGTCTTCGAAAATTCGTCAAAAGATCAATCAACGCGTCTCGAAGACGCGAACAATTACATCAAATGCAATACTGTTATATTCACAATATAAAAAAATCCTCTTATAAACAAGGAAACTAATCTTGTTGACAAATTTAAAAACGATATTGATAGGTTATGGTAGATCATGATAAGTTCTTAATTTTGGCAATCGTTGCGTCTCGAAGACGCGAACAAATATATTATTCCTTAATATAAAATCTCTAAACGATATTGTTGATTTCGATAGTCACGATTATATCGTTTTCGCCTACTATGCATGTGATACGAGGCATCAGTACGTTAGACAGTGATGAAACGTGTCATGATTTTGCGTTCTTCAGTTGAAGTCATTTGATCCCAACGGAGCTGCCTTGATCTGCGCTTGCTTGGATTGTAGTGACGTTCATTGGCTGAAGTGCGCGCCTTTATTTGAATTTTAAATACGTACGCCAACTGAAGCCAATGAGCGCCATTCAATTGAAGCATGCGCATGTCAAGGTGGCCTTTTCGGGATCACTGTTGGAAATAGTAATCGAATCGAATTGTAGTTCGAGTTCGATAATACGACAACGTGTTTCTTCGTACTTAGTAATGTGATCCAAGTGTTTTGTATACAATATGAATGAATGATGAAGTTGTTACTGTTACTGTGTTAAATAGAGACAGAGATAGAAAGAGATTGGATCAGTGTTGCCAACCCTTGCACTGTAAAGTCTGTAAAAGGCGAAATACATGAAATATAGTATAAGGTGAGTAATGAACCATAACCTCAATTGTGATGGTAGTTTTTTTAAAACTTTTTACGCAAACAAGAAATTTTCAAATTTATCATTTTTACGCTCTGTAACTGTGATTTCTATTATAATTTAATTATGGTTATAATACTGAATATCATTTGTGAAACTCGTGTATGTTTCGGTTCTACTTTACCTATCGGATTAAAATCTCCATTTCCTTAAAGTGACATATTCGAATAATTATTTTTTTCGGTTTGAATAGAAGTATGTCAAGGGTTTTGGTATGTCTACAGATCAAACATTTTATAATTTAAAATGATGTTTAAATTAAGGAATTTTAAAGGACTGGGCATATTTTAGGGCACTTCAAAAGAATCCAAGGCATTTGAAAGAGATGTCAATAATTTTAATTAATGCCAAAACATTGTAAAGGGTTTGAAATATTTTAGGATATTTTAATAGATTTCAAGGCATTTTCAACTGATTTTAGTAATTTAATTGATTCAAAAGGATTTGAAATATTTTAGAGTATCTTAAATGTTTACAAGGCATTTTCGAAAGCTTTAAAATGTTTCAAGTGATTTTTCAAGTTTTAAAAGGTCTTGAAATATGTTGGGGAATTTCTAATGGCTCCAATGAATTTTTTTTATTTGTATAATTTGAAGGAATTTCAAAGGATTTCCGTATTTGATTTTAGAGGATTTTAAATATTTTAGAGTATTTTAAAATATTTCAAGGCATTTCAAAAAAAATTTCAAGTTTCAAGGATTTGAAAACTTTTAGATTATTCTGAAAGATTTTAAGGATTTTTCAACTGACTTCAGTAATTCAATTGATTTCAGAGGATTTGACATATTTTTAATTGAAAAATATTTCAAATAAATATTTAAGGAATTTGAAAACACGCTAACGCATTTCCAAGAGATTTCAATAATTTGAAGGAATTTCCAAAAATTGTAAAGGATCTGAGAACTTGTAGCGTATTTTGAAAGATGCCAAGACATTTTCGAAAGCCTAAAAAAGTTTCTTCAAGTGATTTTTAAAGAATCGAAGGGTTTTTTTTATTTCAATAATTTGAAAGAATTTCAAACGATTGGAAATATTTTAGGGTGTTTTTTTAAATTGCAAGGAATTTTGAAAAGCTTGAAAAAATGCAAGGAATTCCAAAATATGTTGAAGAATTTTAAGTATCTTATAGGGTATTTTGAAAGATTCTACGGTATTTTCAAGAGCTTTAAAATGTTTCAATTGATTTCAAAAGATTTCGAAGTATTTGAAAACATTAAGAGTATTTCAAAAGATTATAAGGAATATTTATTTGGTTTCAGAGGATTTGAAATATTTTAAAGTATGTATTTAAAAAGATTCTAAAGCATTTTCAAGAGATTTAAAAAATTTTTCATCGGATATAGTATCAAAGAGTTTCCTAAAATTTCGAAAATATAGATCGATTTTATAGGACCTATGCCAGGTTTCAGGGTATATTAAAAGATTCCAAGGAATTTTCAATTGATTTCGGTAACCTGCTAAGATTTGAAATGATTAATAATATTTCAGGGTACTTCAGAAGATTCCGAAGTACTTTCAAGAGATTTACAAATTTTAAGGCATTCCAAAAGATTTTAAAGTTGTTGAAATATCTTAGGGTATTTTGAAAAGATTTCAGTCATTTGAAGAGATTCAATTCTTCCTCTTTTTTCCTTTGTTAGTTATTTGTGTCTAATGAGCCGAGAAGGAGGTAGTTTGGAAATCTAATTTTGATTTGTGAATGTATTTCATGCTCTTTTTGCATGAAATTATTCATAAGAAAGTAGATTTCATTTCGATCTCAAATTTAAAAAAAAATGATTCTAAATATTTGAAGGCTTTTTAAAAGCGCACTTTGAAAAGATTAAAAAAATTGATATTTGACTGATTTGAAGGTTTTCGAAAAATTTGTATAGCGTATTAAAAACTTTCCTGGAATTTTTGAAAATATGGAACGATTTTCTAGGGCCTATTATGATATCTCGAAAAATCCTAAGTGATTTTGTAAGATTTCCGAGGATTTCAATGATTTTAAGGGCTTTTGAAAGCTCACAAGGTATTTTGATAAATTTTCCAGTATTTCAGGTTATATTATCAGATTTCATGTAATTTCAAGGTATATTATAACATTTCAATAGATTTCTAAGAATTTATTCACAAGAATTCATGGATTTCGTATGATTTAAAAAAGATTTTCAAATATTTCAAGGTATTATCAAAGATTTCAAAGAATATTCAATTAATTCAAAGAATTTGAAATATTTAAGGTATTTTTGAAAACCAAAGGAATTTCTAAGAACTTTAATAAATTTCAAGGCATTTCAAAAGATTTTAAAGGATTTCAAATATCTAAGGGTATTTTTAAAAATTTCAAGGGATTTTCAAGAAATTTACAAAATTTCAAGTGATTTCAGGAGCTTCCAAAGAATTTGAAATATTTCATGGAATTTTAAAATATTAAAAAGTATTTTTCAATTAATATTAAATTTTTTAAATTAATTTATTATTTAATGATATTTTAAAAGATTCCAAGGGATTTTATGAAATTTCCTATGATTTCTGTTTTTCAAGCATTTTAAAAGCTTTCTAGGTTTTTGAATAAATGTCAAGGATTTTAAGAAGTATCGTCAGATTGAATAGAATTTCACGAGATTTCATTCCGAATTCACCTCGAATTCTTATAAATTCTTTTGAATTCTGCAGATTTTTTTTGATTTTTTTTTAGGTTTTTGTTTAATTCATCTGGAAGTCGGCACTTCATCAAATTCTTTGAAATTTCCTAGAATTTTTCTAAACTCATTTTAAACCTACTGAATTCAATGCATTTTTTCATATTTTTCATTTCTCTTAAATTTCACTAAATTAGCTCCAATTTAACTGAAATCAAGACAATTTTTGTGATTTTTTCAATGTTTCTGAATTTAAGTTGAATTGTTTTGAAGTCTTATGAAATTATCCTGAATTCGTTGAAATTTACCTGGAGTTTTTATAAATTTCATCGAGTTCTTTGAAATTCTCTTAAATTCAAAAGGACATTAGTTACATTATTAATCATAATTAGTCACTCAGGGTTGCCACAGACTTTCCATTTTTAATTTCCCTGACTTTTCCCTGACCTTTTTTCAACAATCCCTGACTTTTCGACATACCTACAGCAAACTCTAAACCCAAAAAGAACTTTGACAAAACATAAAATACATAAATAAAATGAAAAATAAAACCGAGATACGCAAATTCAAAATTTGAAAGTTTAAAAACTTATCTTTCTTCGGTCTTACGGTCCAATCAATAAAAAACATAAGAAACGATTACAGTTCTTGAAAAATCGTTTTATTTTCTACGTTTCGGCTCTCACTGCGGGCCTTCATCAGGAAAGTTTCCATTTCTGTCGTTAAAAAAAAAAAAATTTCTCTTTTGATAGGCTCCAAACCAATTGGATTACATTTTTAATGTTAGTTCAATGTCTGTTTTGTCACCGTCCTAATTATTATTTGGAACCTTTTTTCTATTAAAAATGTAATCTAATTGGTTTGGAGCCTCTCAAAAGATAATTTTTTTTTTTTGAGGTCTTTAAATATTGATGGCTACGGAATTTTGAAAATGAAGTTTTGTGGAAACCCTGATAATATATATGTCTTAGTGAAACCAGGGTGACCGCAGATTAGGGAAGCCTTGGAAATCAGGGAATTCAGGGATTTTGAAAAAATGGCAGAAGTCAGAGAATTTCTGTAAGAAGAACTTCAAGTCTCTGTCAAGAATAATTAGGGATACTAAACAGTCACTTTTAGAATTTTATTGAAATCATTTAGAACATTTCAAAAGATTCCAAGAAATTTCTTTAATAAATTTCAATAATTTGAAAGGATTTTAAAGATTTAAGATTTTTTTGTTTGCAATTCCAAGAAATTTTCAAGAGCCTTAAAAATCCCTTTCCATTTGCGCTTGCATAAATAAATAATTAATATTCTTGCATTAATTACACAAAGTTACTAGAAAAGTTACTTTAGCTAACAGCGCTGCAGTAAATTTTTGATTGTTACGTTATTTCTCAAAATACTCGCTAAAAATTATTTCCAAATTGCAGGATGCTCAATTGTATAAGTGTTCTGATCCAACTTTTTATAAAAAGATATTCATGGCTTACAAACTTTTTGAATAGTAAATAGTTTACCAAAAAATAACTGGACTGTCAGATGAAATAATCAGAGGTAGTAAATAGGATCACTGAGAAAAAAAGTTGTCTTAAAACAAAAGCATCGTCCTCTTGTCTATATTGTTTTGAACCACTTGAATATTTTTTTTACACAAACATAATTGTCTGACTGCAAGATTAGGTGAAGTTTATTGCAAAAGGCTAATGTTTGCTGCAAAAAGATTCTTTTTGAGACAAATTAAATTTCTTTTAACCTTATACGTTTAAGAGGAAATTCCATTTGTGTGAAGAAGCATCCTTCTGAAACAAGAGGAAATTTCTCTGAGTGATAGAATTTCACAATGTAAATACTTGAATATTATTGTAACCGAGTCTCTCTTTAGATTTCTGCCACGTGTTCAAGAAGTAAACATTTCTGATTTATAGGATAACCTGTAGCGAATTAACTTGGGTAGGTTTAGGGATGTAAGCCATGAAACCTACGTTTCATTGAAACATTGAAACTTTTCACATGAAACATTGAAACGTTACATGGTCAAAGTTTCATATATTTCATGAAGCAATGGGGGCAAAGGGAGAAAAATTATTTTGGGTATGTGCAGATCGGTTTGGTCTTCAGGGTCAGGTTATAATTTCTTTGATTTTATAAGTTTGAGTTTTATCGCCGCCATATTGGTAACATTGAAATGTTTCACGAGACCCCCAACGTTTCATGGAACTTTACATCTCTAGGTAGGCTACTGACTCCTCTGAATTTATTGATCCTCAGGGTATAGTCACTTTTATCGACGGAACAAATTCCCGGTCATTTCCCGGTTCGCAAACATTTTTCCCGCCTATTGCAACTAACATTTTTTAACTGTTCAGGCTAAAGAGTTTTTCACTTGAAGTAATCAAAACTAAACTGAACCAAATTGAAGCTTAATTAAATTAGCACTCAAGAACTCTTAATTAATCGTTTATTAATTGACAAGTTATATAATAAAAACTGTCTCATTTCAATAGGTTTATTTCTAAGGCAAAAAAAACTTTATCTCAAAATGAAACATTAAAAATGATAATGTATTAATTTTACAAACACTAATTATATACAAACTAAATATCGTCACTTTTATCATCGGAAAAAATCTCGGTGTTTTACATTTTTTCTTGGTCATAAGAATAAAAGTAGTTTTTGGTAACTCAGACTTCACAGCCCAAAATGCTTTCAAACCAGGGGGAATCGGGTGATTGTTCACGAAAATAGGAGAATAATTTCATTTAAATAAAATTAATATATAGATTCTATATTGCATTCAATATGAAATACTTTAAATTCCTAAGATTTGAAGTCGAAATATATTGGATTTTCATCCAAATAGTTTAATTTTCAACCGAAAGAGATGAATTTTTAACCCAAAAACGAATTTTCAACAAAAGAATAGAATTTTCAAGTTAAAAAGTTGAATATGGTTTATGAAATAGTTGACTTTTTAATAAAATAATTGAATTTCTAACCAAATAGTTGAATTTTCAACCAAATGGTCGAATTTTCAAGCAAAAAAGATTGAACTTTAACCAAAAACAGTTGTATTTTCAACCAAATAGTTGAATTCTTAAGCCAAAAAGACGAGTTTTATTAGAACAGAGTTGAATTATCAACCTGAAAAGGTAAATTTTCATCAAAAAATATAACTTTCAACCAAAAAAGATGAATTTTCAACCAAATAGTTGAACGTTCGACACTGTTAGAAAAATCTGTATGAGGTTTAATATACATGTGTGTGAAGCAAATATACACTACCGCTACTGAAATGTAACGTACATTGGTGTAGTGAATTTAATACATATGCGTATTAAACTTAATATGCAGATATGCAGTTTGCGTAAACACTCAAAAGTGCTTTCATTTGTCAAATATTCCCAATTAAAGTAATTATATAGAATTCGTCGACTGAATTGTTATTTATAATTAAAATCCAGTTTTATTTCTTGTTAACTGGAATAAGGTATCATATTTTATTATATAGAATCGAAAATTACTACTAAACTTACGTCGAATTTGTATAAAATGGAATTATCTTAATGGCGATTTCATATGCTTGATATATCAATTTTAATGTAAATTGGTATATATTAAATTTAGTATTATTTTTAACAGTGTAATTTTCAACCAAGAAAGATGAATTATCGATAGGGGTGTGCAGTGGTTTGTTCGAATTTTCCATGAAAATTTGGACACGCTTGCAACATTGGAATTTTCAAAATAGTAAGCAATCTAACTGCACATCAAACAGACTTTCTTTCCTTAAATTATTACAAATGTTAGAATTACTCCTTTTTCAGGGAGAAAGTTTGATTTAAAAATTTGTAATAATCTAAAGAAATCAAGCAGACTTGATTTAAAGTTCCGAAAAATACAATGCTCGAAGCTTGTCTAAATAGGTATTGAACATTCGAATAAACGACTGCATAACTCTAAATTTGAACCAAAAAGGATGACTTTTCCACTATAAAAGATGAATTTTTAATCCAAAAGGAAGAATTTTCTATCCAAAAAGACGAATATTCAACAAAACAATCGAATTATCGACCAAAAGAGACACATTTTTAACCAAATGGTTGAATTTTCAAACAAAAATTATTAAAATTCAACCACAAACAGTTGCATTTTCAACCAAATAGTTGAATTTTCATGCCAAAAAGACGAATTTTTAAAAATACAGTTGAATTTTCAACCTAAAAAGGTAAATTTTTAACAAAAAAATATAATTATCAACCAAGAAAGCTGAAGTTTCAACCAAATAGTCGAATGTTCCAAATAAAAGTCAATTTTCAACTAAGCAGTTGCATTTCAACCAAATAGTTCAACTTTCATTGAAAAAAGATGAATTTTCAACAAACTAGTTAAATTTTTCACCAAATAGTTGAATTTTCAAATCAAAAAGAGGAGTTTTTAACAAGACAATTGAATTTACAAAACAGAGTTAATTTTCAACAAAAAATATATTATTCAACCAAGAAAAATGAATTTGAATATTCTAAACAAAACAAAAAGAGAGGGGGGCGTCTATTGCATAAAGCGTGAACCAGATTGGTGAAAATCACGTTATCAATATGTATTTCTTGAGCTGCTAATTCTATAGAGCGCAGCGCACGGTGATTCCGACATGCGATAAGTGGGTCACAACCACAGGCAGCGCCTCTGGAAAAGCTAAGCGTTTTACAACATTTCGCCAAGAGTCAAGAGTCTACGACCATTTTACCGACGCGACGTGCCACATTCTACGATCTTACACATTGCATCGCGGAAGGACTTTTATGAAGGAATTCTCAGATAACTTCTAAAATACTCTGCAAAATACTTTGCAAAATAGAAAGTTTTCAATCGGTTACCAAAACGTAAAAGTCAGGATATTGGAAATTTTCTGAAATTCTTTAGCGATTTAGCCAGTTTGAAAACATGTTTTTCGTACAAATCTCATAGCTCAATCTTGACAATTTGTCTCATCTTAAGACTTAGTAAACATTTTACCAGAAATGTGATAAAAGATTTAAAACAATTGAACAAAAAATGAATGGGATATTTGGGTTAATTTGGAATTTTGTGTAACGATCCTGTTTTGCTTTTAACAGGTGTTTATTTTTGAAGAAAAAGAAGATTGGCGAATTGTTTATTCAAAAATTAAAATTGATCCATCTGATTTTGATTTAGAAACGTATCATGCAAAAGAAGAAGAAGTTACGAGTTTAGGGCGTAAAGTGTGTTATGACGATATGTCCGAAGAACTTCACATAAAGTGCGCTTCAATGGCCTCACATTATTGTTATCGAATGACCTCCTCGACTCGGCCTTTCATGTCCTAATGACTGTCTTTCTACTGCCATTAACGTACCTATTTCGCGCTCGTGTAATCCTGCAACTTAGCTTATGTACCACCATAAAACTAATAAGAAGAGTGTATAACATTTTTTTTAAATAACGATTACTCTTGAGTCCATCACACTATGTCTATTATAATTTTCTATTATAATATAGTTTGTTTCTATGAGAATAATATAAGGAAGAGGAAATTATTTTATTATTTATTAAATCATAATATTAATTTCAAAGAAATTAAAACGTAAACAAAAATTGTATGGTAATATTCGAATTTGTATAGTAACCCTAATTTAGGTTTTGAAATCACTTTTTTATTTCGTAATTTAGGCCGAGGGTGAATTCACTCGCGTATTGCTACATACACTTCACGCGTAATTCCACGTAATAATGTGTAAGTATAACGCGAAACAGTCGCGAGTAGCATTTTCGTTTATGCTGTATTTTTGTTGCATTTTTTCATACTAGCTTCTTTGCATTAAAAGTTTAGGACTCTCAAACTCTTCGCTTTTTCAATTTAAGTTTCTGTGCAAGAATATATAAAAAATATTATGACAAAATTAGCAATTTCAAAAATATGATTTTTGATCTAAAAGACAAATAACAATTATTATTAATATTATTAACAAATAGTATGAACAAATGACACGCATGAACATTTCTGCGTGGACAAAAATCATTTTTCTTATTAAAGCTTCTTGAAAGCTAGTTAATATTTGGTGCAGAAATGTACATGTTACATCAAAGTCATAATTTTTATGAACAAATTGTTAAAAAAATTCACATATTCAACACTATCATATAGATAGAAGCAGCTTCCCTTATCGCCTTTATTTAATACATTCCTGATATTGGCATTGTTAAACTTAACATGAAATTACGTCATACTCATAAAGTAACTAGCTACGACAATTATTATAAATTATTAAATGTTGTACCGGAATTTTCTGTAATTAGTGAACGTTCTATGTACGTTCTATTATGTTTTAAAACTTCAACACTCCATAAAAATATTTCCCATGATGATTTGTCTAAAAATAATCATTGTTTGTGGTAATGTTAATGTTATTTATTATGCTTTATCAAATAAAATTTTAATTAAAAATTAATATTAACTAGCTTTGAAGAAATCTTTCAAGAAGATTTAATAGGAATAATAAAATACCAACAAATTCTTCCACTGATATTGACCTATTCCACTCACAGAAAAAAACTAGGGATTCAATTTTGTTTCAGGTTATTTTCTTACAAACTCATTTTGAACTTGAGTTATGTTCGCTCTCTTAACCAATGTAAAAACTAATAAACAGTTGAATTGCTTTCAATATGCGTATTGCTTAATATGCACCAATTACGGTTCAATTTTGTCTCAGCACATTTTGACGCCGCTTTATTCAAAATGAAACTTTATTCTTTTCTGTGCTGCTTTAGCTAGTGAATTTTATTGCTGCGATACTCTTCATCTAATAGCGCCGTAATATCCGCGTAATAAGTGTGTAATAATGCATAATAGAGATGAAATGTGCGTGTTTTTGATGAATAAATTCTCCCTGCCTTTAGGACCAACGAGTTCCCTTTTGATAATAACTGTAAAAATTAATATATTAAAAAAAATAATATTGATCTGATATTTTATTATACTTAATAACAGTTGCATAAGACAGGCGGAATAATATTCTAAGAAGTATTCAGCACATAATTGCCAACATTTTCAAGGCCGAATTTAGATTCTAGCTTTCTCGATGCAGTGAGACTTTCTCCTGAATTAACTATTCATGGATGAAGGTGAATACGTACTACATTTTGATTCAATTGTTACCTGGATATTTTTGTGACCAACAGAAATAATGCAAAAGTTGTCTCGCACTTGTTTCTTTGATTCTGATTAAAGTCCCAGAAGTTGGAATTACAACATTGTCATATCGATATGGGCACCATGGCATAATTTAGTGCTTATTTAGTGCTAATTTAGGCTGCAGAAAAAAAATGTGTGCCCGGTAATTTTGGTCAAAAACATGTAGTAGTGCCAGCTTCAGCTGAAGCCACAACTCCGGTATGCGAAACTCGGAAACTATTAGTGATATCAAATTCTCCTTTGCGCAGGAATTTAGTGCTAATTAAGTGCTCTGGATTTCTGCTATGTACAAAATCCGGGCACTTTTTTTTACCAAAAACTTCTAGTAATGCACACTCAGAGAAATGTCCTTTTGTGACAAAAGGATTTTTCTTGAAGTAAATGGAATTTCCTCTTTAATTTAAGGTTGAGAGGATTTTCATTTGTCTCAACAGGAATCCATTTGCAGCAAAAATTTTCCTTATGCGACTAACTTCATCTACTCTTGCAGCCAAATAATTCTGTTTGTATAAAAAATATATTCATTTCTTTCAAAACAAAACAGGCAAGAGGACCATGCTTTTGTTTCAAGACAACTTTTTCTCTGAGTGCATGCTTCTGGTGACTCTGGTTTGTGAAACTCAGAAACTATTAGTAGTCTTAAATTATACTATGCCCAGGAATCTAGTGCTTATTTAGTGCTAATATATACCGCAAAAACTAAATTTTGTGCCATGTAATTTTGGTCAAAAACATTTAGTAATGCTGGCTTCAGGTTAGACGGCCATTGCTAAGCCCCACGAAATTATTTTCATCCACTTATTTGTTTATAAGAAATTCAAAAAATGTTTATACTTCAACAGTTCTACAGAAAAACGTTTCTAAACTGTTGTGTCAACGATTCTAGATCATTTTGAATAAATCTGAATATTTTATAACGAACAGTATTTTTCAAAAGTTAAAAATGTTGGTTATTGTCATTTTGTCTATGAAATAAAAAAGTATTAAAAACGTTTTTTAAAAAATCAGATGTCAACGATGTATGCAGAATTTTATTAATTTTTATTTATAAAAAAATGTAAACATGATGAAAATAATTGTGTTCTACTATGTCGCTACTATGACCGCGTCGCGCCGTAGAAGACCTGACTTGATTTTTTTCTGGCAAACCAGTGGCAAACCCACTCTAATAATGTCAGGACTCGCAGACCACACTTGTACCTTCCTTTGACGAAAAAAAATACAAAAGTGGCATTTTTTAGAAAACTCGTTTTTGATTTGTATTTTTTTCACAAAATTTTCGAAAAATATTTGGTGGGATTTTTTTTCACCACCAAGCAATCATATCTCCTGAATTACAGTCAAATCCCATCCCGACACGAAAATTTCCGTGATCAATTGACATGGACTCCACCAGTTTTCATGCGTACTGCCCTTTATCATACATTTTCACATTTTGGATTAAGCACTATTACTTTCAAAGGAATAATCTGATTGGATTGCGCTTTACCATACTTTTTAAAGGCCTAAATGGAAAAGGAAAGAGCGAGTTCATTAAGAAGCCAATTTTGACCCACTGTTTCGGTTTTATCCGCCGAAAATTTATTTTTAGGAATATACAATTCCATTTTCCAGCAAAACTATACGAGATACGAAAAAAATGTTCAGAAGCAAAATTGTTCATTTTAAAAAGGTCTACAAATTTTCTGCAGTCCATTTTTACATTCTCATTCTAATGAGAAGGTATTGGTTTTATGTAAAATTTGACATACTCGGTTTTCATCAAATCTCCACGTTTTGAGACCCCCTGAGCTAGAAAAAACGATTTTTACGAAGGTGTCTGTCTGTCTGTAGTCTGTCTGTCTGTCTGTAGCCACGATAACTTTCGAAAAAATGATCAGATTTGATTGAGCTTTGGCACACCTTTTTATGGCCGAAAAATAGAGAACGAGTTCGTTAACCAGCTATTTTGGATGAAAATCCAAAAAGTGAGCACATTTTGAAAATTTTTGAGACCACTTTTTTGGAAGGTTTGAAAATTCTATGTACGGTTATTAGTAGCACGCAAAATGACGAACAAAATATTCTTATGACTTTTCGTGATAAAAAAAAAATTACTGGAGTTATAGCATTTTCAAAATTCCAAAAAACAAACGAAAATGAACATTTTAAGCCGAAAAACGCACGATATGAAAAAAAGTCAAGAGGAGAAAAACGTTGATTCCTGAACAACCTATAATATTTTCATAACAACTTTTTGAATTTTTTGAAAAATAAAAAATTCAAATTTTGATCGCACAAAAAATTAATGAAAAATCAAAAAAGCCATTTTGCTGTAAAACTATGCAAGATACCAGAAAAGGTCATCTCACCAAAATTGTGCACCTAAAAAAGATCTACAAATTTCTTATCATTCACTTTTTGATATGACGCGTAGTTTTTGTTTTATTCGTAAAAAACAGCATTGAAAATAGAAAAATCAAATTTTCAGACGAATATTACCAGCTACGAAAAAATGACCGAAACAAAATTTGTTCATCCAAGGAAGAGGTACAAATTTATTGTGACAAATGTTTCGATAGGATGCGTGGTTTTTGTTTTATTCTTGAAAATAACATTGTCAGTAAAAAAAAAATCAAATTTTTGAAAAAACAATGCAAGGTACGAAAACATATAAATGAACAAAAATTGTGCATTCAAAAAAGACTTACACACCCGTAATCAATTTTTGTGGTAAGAATATATTCAAAATGAAAAAATTAACTTTTTTGATCAACGGCACAAGCTAAAATAAAATGTTAACTAATAAAATTTGTCGCCTGAATTATATCATTACTTTTCATTTGAAATCAAATACAAATTTAGTAATTTGTATATGAAGAACATATAACACGAAGCACAAAGTGCGCGCTCAGTGTATTTACCAAATCGCACGCCGTAAGTGCGCTCAAACTTTTTTGTTTCTATCATACGGTTCAAATGATATTCAAATCAAATATCGAGCGCGAAGCGCGAGTGTCTGGATGAGAATGTGTTCCTTAAGGTCGATAGAACCTTGAGTAAATAAAGTTCCTTTTCAGTCTAAAATAAAAATAAATTTAACAATCACTTAATATGTAGAGGTTTTGATAATTTTGTAATATTTGCAAACAAACTTTTTGTTTTCATCGAAGTCGAACACGAATTTCAAAAATCTAGAGGAACCTAGCGTAAAGCGCGATGAAAATACGCCCGAGCGCGTAGCGCGAGGTGAATACATAATCGAGCGCGAAGCGCGAGATCCAATAGTCGCGCGCCCTAGGCGCGCTCAAACTTGCGAGCGAAGCGAGCCGCGCGCGAAGCGTGCCATGAGAATGTGTCCGCAAAGCGGGCAGATTTTTTTTGTTTTAATTGTGCAAAATGGAATAAAAAATTTTAATTTTCTGAATAACGACAGAAGCATTAATCAAAATGTTTGATGCTAAATTGTTCGTCTAAATAACATCTACAAATTTGCTTGAAACCATTTTTTGATAAGACACGTAGTTTGCGTTTTATTCGCGAAAAATTAGATTAAAAATCACAACATTAAATTTATGGAAAAACGACACAAGCTAGGTACAATGAAGTGCGTAACAGCAAACATTTTTACTTAAAACAGAAGTCCCGGACACAATCACCAAATTACACATCTTAATGGTTTGATCTGTAATTTTAAAAGATTTATGCACAAACTAGGACCTACTTAGCACTACATTCCTGCGCAAAGGAGAATTAGATAGCACTTGTAGTTTTCAAGTTTCACACACCAGAGTCACTTGAAGCCAGCGGTTCATGTTTTTGGCGAAAATTACCGGGCACAAAATTTAGTTTTTGCGGCACATATTAGCATAAAAAAGCACTAAGCTCCTGCACAAAGGATAATTTTAAAGCACTAATAGTTTCAGTGTTTTACATACCAGAGTCGCCTGAAACTAGCATTACTACACGTTTTTGGTGAAAAAAAGTGCCCGGATTTTGTGCATAGCATAAATCCAGAGCACTTAAATAGCACTAAATTCCTGCGCAAAGGAGAATTTGATATCACTAATAGTTTCCAAGTATCACATACCAAAGTCACCTGAAGCCAGCATTACTACATGTTTTTGACCAAAATTTCCAGGCACAACATTTAATTTTTGCGGCATAAATTAGCACTAAATAAGCACTAAATTCCTGCACGAAGGAGAATTTAATACCACTAATAGTTTCCAAGTTTCACATACCAGAGTCACTTAAAGCCAACATTACATGTTTTTGACCAAAATTTCCGGGCACAAAATTTAATTTTTGCGGCATAAATTAGCACTAAATTCCTGCACGAAGGAAAATTTAATACCACTAATAGTTTCCGAGTTTTACATACCAGAGTCACCTGAAGCTAGCATTACTACACGTTTTTGGTTAAAAAAAGTGCCCGGATTTTGTGCATAGCACAAACCAAGAGCACTTAATTAGCACTAAATTCCTGCCCAAAGGAGAATTTGATATCACTAATAGTTTCCGAGTTTCGCATACCAAAGTCACCTGAAGCCAGCATTACTAGATGTTTTTGACCAAAATTACCAGGCACAAAATTTTTTTTTTGCGGCATGAATTAGCACTAAATAAGCACTAAATTATGGCATGGTGCCCATATCGATATGACAATGTTGTAATTCCAGCTTCCGGGACCTTTCTGATTAAATAATGTCAGTGTACGTTTTAACGGGTTTTTGTAGGAAAAACGTAATTATTGCTATATATTGAAATTGTTAAACGGAATGTACCCGGGATGTACCTCACCGAGTTTCTTCATTTTGTAATATATTATAGTACATAAAAAAATAGTAGCTACGTATTATTTTATGTGCTAATTCGTCGATTTGAGAGGTGAAACCCACCCTCATAGTTGAACCCCAAAAATAGTTTTTATTTAATATCTCAAAAACGAATCGGAATTTTTTAACCACACAACATCAGCTTATTTCTTAAAAAAAAGACGCTCATCGGGACATATTTTTTATGCCTAGGGGATGCAACCCTTATTTTTTACAAGGGTGAATGTAATTTTTCTTACATTTTTTTATACAGAAACTTTCAAATTAACTTAATTTCACTGAATATTATAGAGTTATTAAGAAAATAAAAAATTAATGTTGACATGTCTCGGGATTACACAGTTAATTTATTGATTTTTGAAAATTAATCACAACTGACATATATTTTGCATTAAAAATGAAATAACATAATTGTGTCGTGGAAACAAATTTACATATTATATTGATCAAATGTATCGTCTAAAAGTAAATGAAAACAAAGACGGTTTTTATTCACAATCTAATAATGATAAATTTAATGTGGATAGTCAATCATCTTAAGAATAAGGGTCTTATGCTATTTAATTTTTAAAGCAAAATATATGTCAGAATAACCGTTCCAAGTTTAAAATTTAAAACGCATGTTGTGATTAATTTTCCAAAAGGAATAAACTAACTGTAGGGATGAATCACTCCTTGCAATACATTTTTTTCAAACTCTTCCAGTTTTAATTTTCTTAATAACAGTATAATATACAGTGAAATTCAGTTGATTTGGAAGTTTCTGTATAAAAAAATGTGACAAAATCACATTCACCTTGTAAAAAGTGAGGGTTGCAACCCTTCGGCATAAAAATATGTCTCAATGAGCGTCTTTTTGTAAGAAATAAGCTGACGTTTGTTTGGTTAAAAAAATCCGATTCGTTTTTGAGATATTAAAGAAAAACTGTTTTTGGGGATAAACATTAAGGGTGGTTTTCACCCCTTAAATCGACGAGTTAGCACGTAAAAAATACGTGTCTCGTATTTTAAATGCAAAAAAAAAAACATCACAAAATGAAGAAAAACGGTGAGGTACACCTTGGGTACTTTCCTTGTGAGTCGCTTTTTTCCAGGGATTAGAACGAAATTAAGAGGCATTTTTTGACATTTTTCTATTATTTCCACAAATCTGAAATAATTTGGCTAAATCTAAGCTTAATATAAAAATCGAAGACATTATGTCAAAATTACGTGGCAATTATGTTTTATATAGAAAAGAACTTTTCGTTTCTTTCGACATAAAACTGGGATGAAACACAATTTTGACATTGTGTCTCCGTAGCCAAATTATATCTTATTATACGCATTATGCTTTTTCATACTTAGCACAGTTTTTAGATTAATTATCTTAAATTTACAGAAATACTTGTCAAATATCTGAAAATGATGTAGATTTGATGAAAACCTTTACACTGTATAATAAACAAACATAAAAAAAGCTTGTGTCTTTTTCCAAAAAGTTAATTTTTTTATAACAAGTGTTTCTAAAAAATTTGTAGATTTTTTTTGGTTGAACAACTTTTCATTAATTTTTTTTTCATTTTTTTCGTCTCTTGTGTCGTTTTTCCAAAAGTTTAATTTTTTTATTTTTAATCTTGTTTTTTACGATTAAAAGAAAATCTGCTTGTTCTATCAAAAAATAATTAATAACATATTTGTAGCTGCTTTTTGGCTGAACAACTTTTGTCTAATTTTTTTCGTAGCTTGTGTCGTTTATCCAAAATGTTCATCTTTTTTGAATGCACAATTTTTGTCCATTCATCTTTCTTCGTATCGCGTATAGTTAGACCGCAAAATGGAATTTTTGGTTTTTAATTATTTTTCTGTGCCATCAAAATTTGAATTTTCGATTATTTAAGAAAATGCAGAAAGTTGTTATGACAATCTTGTAGGGTGTTCAAAAAGCAACGTTTTTCTTCGATTGACTGTTTTTCATATCGTGCGTTGTTTGGCTTTAAATTTTCATTTTCGTTTGTTTTTTTGAATTTTGTAAATGCTGTAACTCTGGTAATTTGTTTTTTATAGAAAAAAGTATTTAGGATAAATAGTTCGTCTTTTTGAATACTATGAACAGCCGTACATAGAATTTTCAAATTATAAGAAAAAGTGGTCTGAAAAATTTGGAAAATGCTCTCACTTTTTGAATTTGTACCAAAAATGGCTGGCTAACGAACATGACCTTCATTTTAGGGCAGTAAAATAGTATACAAAAGGCCAATCCAATCTCTCAATTCTTTCGAAAGTTATCGTGCTCACAGACAGACAGACATATCCATACATACACAGTAGACACACAGGCAGACATGTCCCGAAAGTAGGCCTTTCGATGTCTGTATTCTGTGTCCAAAGGGATCCTTTTCTCCAAGAAAACTAATTATATCCCCGCACAAGCGCACTTCAAGAAAGAATAGTATATTGTGCTACAAGTGCGGAAAGTAGGCAGTTCCACACGAGTGTGAAGTTTGCTGTACGAGCCAGAGGCGAGTCGAAGGGGAGTTGTAGGCGAGTCGTAGGCGAGCTGTAAACCAGCCGAAGACAAGCCGGAAACGACCCGAAGATGAGCCAATGTCAAGTACTGTAAACTTCACAAGAGTTGCAACTGTCTACTTTCAGCACCTGTTGCACACAATATTTTTTGTAACAAATGCAGGAAATTTTCGATTTGAGAAACAATAAGCATACATTTTTTGGAAATTTATGGTAATTTTTGGAAATTTATGGTAAAATTACCAAAAATTACCGACAATTTCTGGAAATTTTCGGTGAATTTGTATATTACCAAAAATTTCCAGAAATTCAAGGTATCCAAAGGTTCTTGGGAAAAATCCGAAAATTTCAAAAATTTCCGTAAAATTGCTAAATTTCCAAAATTTCCGGAAATTTATGAAAAGTTGCTAAATCATCGGTAATTTCAGGTATCCAAAGCTTTTTGGAAAGATTTCAAAAATTTCCAGAAATTTATAGAAAATTGCTAAATTTCCGGTAATTTATGGAAAATTGCTAAATTACCGGAAATTTCAGGTAGCCAAAGCTTTTTAGAAGAAATTAAAAAATTTTCCAAATTTCCGGAAATTTATGTAAAATTGTTAAATTTCCGGAAATTTATGGAAAATTGATAAATTACCGGAAATTTCAGGTATCCACAAATTTCTAAAATTTTCGGTAATTTATCGGTAATTGATGGTAATTAATCAGTCATTTATGGTAACTTATCACTTCGAGCTTGTCCAATCACTATTCACTACTCACAATCAGTCTCTCAAGTGTCTAATCATAATGATGTGAAGTTATTATTCCGACAGTCCTGGAAAGTAAATCTGAATCGAAATGCGCAAGCGCAACAGCAAGAAAAAGTAATCTGGCTGGAACTGCGCAAGCGCAGCAGCTAGAAAAAGTCTTTTTATAACTGCTTTTTACCACGGCTTTGGAATTGGTCACTTCCCGCACGCAATACATGCCTCGAAAAGCGAACATTTCGTGCATGTGTTACAAAAAAATAATTTCTATCGCTGAGCATGCGTACTTCGATCAGAAAAAATGATTTTACATCGCTAGGCATGCGCACTTTGAGCAAGAAAATTATTTCTATCCATGGGCATGCGCACTTCGATTCATTAGGTTAACTTGCATCTCGACCTAAAAACATCAAACCTCCTACCCCGCTGATCAGATAGAACAAACAGACGCGCCACCTAGCTAGGCAAAATTGAATTAAGTCTAGTGTAGGTAAAGTAGATTTGTCAATCAGGTTATGTCAGAGTATTTTTAGCAATTTTTAAATTTTTTTGAAGTGGTTTTTTTCCTTGCGGGTGCCCCGCCCTCCGAACCCCCGCGCACCATTTGCAACTTTCGTGGCATTTGTTACAAAAAATAGCGTATGATACTCGGATACAATGGCGTTTAACAATTCGTGTGATGTTTTCAGCCCTCGCCACCGTCTCGTCTCCGGCGCCTGCGACTCGACTGCCGCTCGGGCTGAAAACATCACACTCGTTGGTAAACGCCACTTTTGCATCCTTGTATCATAAAATACTATTAACCTTTTAGTACTGATATTTCTTGAAATTATTATCGTGTAATGAAATATATAT
>CAKNYM010048599.1:192505-204683 GCA_932195095.1 Andricus curvator
TATGTATATGTATTTTCTTTTTTTATGATTTTTAGAACAAATGTCTGTCATACTGTGATATTGCGACCGTTAATTTTGATTTTCTCGGAACAGGATTATTTGTTTGGATCAAAAACTTTTTATCCTCATTGAAAAATAATGTTTTCATCTCATTAAATAAAAGAAAAAACTACAAATTTAGTAGGAAAACCACTAACATGGTAAAACCCACTAAAATGGCAACACTGAGGTTCACGCCAGGGGCGTCAACTTCGATCCATGGTAATAAACTTTGTAATTTCCTTCTTAAATAAACTCTAATTTTATTTTGCAATTGTACAACTAATATCCATTATTAAATACTGAACGCCAAAGAGGACTATAAGTAACTTGAAAATTCAACAGTTTCTTCCAAATTAAAAAAGTGGTAAATATTTTCGAGGTGCTCAATACTTGCATACGATCCTGACAGATTAGGGAGGTGGTGGGAGATGCCGCGCGAGTCGAGTAAAGTCTACTCTAATATCAAAACTGAAAAGCTCTTCCACAGTGAATAACCTTTCATACATTGTGGAGGAGATAATAACATAATTAAAATCAATTTTTCTCTAGAATTAATTTAAAACTTTACCCAACTTTTGAGTAAATAATACATTTTTTAATGTTTGTTTCACTTTATATTTGCAAACTTTACTTAACTAAGATGAAATTTCATCCAATTTTTCCTAAATGTATGACAGAATAGTTTTTAATAATTACACCACGTGAATTAATTTTTACTTTTGAAAATCTTTACTGTACATTTGGAAACTTTAATCTGCGTCATTAACTTTACCGTATCTGCCATGTATTCTGTAACATTTTGCACGTCACAAATTATTACAATAATTTAAAACAATCTCCAACTGGTGCATATATACGCCAAGTGTACTCAAAAGTTGGGTGAAGTTTCCTGACCAAATTTTCCCCGTGTATAAAATTAATAATTCTAGCCCGAATTATGAATAGTTTGAATGATTATTACAAGACATTTTGCGTACTACTTTATTTAAAATTTCTAAACAAAGTCGTATAAAATTTGCCAAATTGAATAAATTGGGCTTTAATATGAGTACTTTACTGAGATAATTTTAGAAAAAATGTTTTATTCAAAACCAAAGTAGAGAATGACTGGGATATAAAGTGGTCTTCAACGTTTTGGCAATCGCCCATATCTATTTTAAATATTACAAATTGGACAATTAAGAAATTTAATCGCTCCAAATTGTACAATTTCAAATTAAAAACTTAATAGTTTCATTGAATAGTTCCAAATTGTGCATATTTAAAATGAAAGCCTTTAAAGTTTGAACAATTTGAAATCAAATACTTTCGAATTGAAATTTTCAAAATTGGAGAATTTTAAATTGTATGCATTTCAAATTGAACAATTTTGAATTAAAATAGTTAAAAAATATTGGTTTCAAATTCAAAGTTTATAGATATGAATTACTTAAAAATGAATAATTGAAAAGCAAGAAGTCAGTCACTGATTAATTCAGTTATAATTAAGTGGGACTTAACTGAAATATCAGTGTTTTTCACTGATAATTAGTAGATTTAAACTCAGAATTGGTCGAATTGATCTAATTCAGATTTACAGTGGAATTTTATACTCAAATATTAAAAATAATTGAAGAATATTGGAATGTGGCAAGGATGAACAAATAAAGTGTTCAAAATACATTTATTTTCAGATTCTTTGAAATTTTATGATTTTAGCTTTACAGCACAAGTCAGTCAGTCTAATACTCTAAAAGTCTAAATGCAACGCCATTTTTATACATAGAGAGGCCTGGTTGGTGCCGTTCCGTAATCGAGCATGCTCGACTTTACAGTGATGCTCAATCTCCATGAGAAATAGAATTTAAAAACTTTCATTTATTTATTAATTATTATGAACAATTAACTATTTATCAATTATAAATTAGGAAAACCTGATACTTTAATCAGAAATTTCATCAAAATCTTAATGGATGTTTAAAAGTATTACGTAATTGACATAGGAGAAGTTAGTGTTGGCTGTTGCTACCTGAAAAAGGCCCAAAATTTTCCACTTGGCCCTCATTAGTCCTAGCTCAGTTGCTGTGTGCGAGTTAGTTATCTTATCTGAGTCGGAACGAATTTAATCTGCTTCTAGATTCTAGTATTCAGTCGATCTTCAAGTTCAAATAAATAAGAAATCATCCATTTCTAAGGCGAATGCTGGGATTTATTGATATTTATGTGTAGAGCTGCAATTTTATTCATTTTGTCGTTGTGAATATTAAATACTACGCCTTTAATCGACCCTTAATCCAGACTCTAGGACGACATTTTAGTGAAGTCCGAATTCTCTATTTTATACGATTTTTGGAGAAGTCAATCCGTGACGGGAATTCTTCGATTGAGTAGATGTATATTTGCATAGGTGTGGAGGAAAACAACAGAGGTTCTCAATCATAAAGATACAATTTACAAACGATTTGAACCCCTAAAATTAGGTATTCTTTAAATTTGATATTTTACTGCTACATTCATATAAAATTACGCTTTTGAGATTTCCTCTCGCAGCATCCTGAGGGATATTAAAAAGCTTAATCTCCGAGATATTCAAGTTTCAACATGCAGAGCCATATCTAAATATATTCTACCCATAGATATACGTTCCCATTTCAAAATTTTCATATCTTCGAGGTTATACTCCTGAAATCTAAGATTTGAAGCTTCAATATTTATTTTCCTCCGTGATCAGTTCAAAGGTTTTGAACTTCATATTTTTAGTTGCAAGCTTGAGAATTTCCTTGAAAGATAAATTGTAAAGAAGCAAGCGTATAGCATTTGAGAAGCTTTTCAGTTCCACAAGGAGAAAAAAGGATATTCAGAATCAATATCTCGAGTTTTAACTATAAGACAGTGATCTAGAATCTAGATATTAAGGTGTAATGTCTTGATATTAAAATTTAATATCCAGTTGGTAAAATATAATACGTAGATATTTTTACATGCAGAGTTTTAATATCTTGGTATAAAATTTCAATATGAAGATATTACAATTAATATCTAGATCGTTGCCATATAGTTAAAAATCAAGATATTGAGTCTTAATATCCATTTTTCTCCGGGCATATTGTTCAGTGATTTATCAAACAAAACTATATAAAACTAATTTACTTCAGTTCGGTAAAATTAATTTCTATAAAAGGCTTCAGAAACAATAAATATCAATTCTGGGATCTAATTAATTAGAAATTGAAGTTCTTTGTATTTAGATTTCAGTGCGAAGTGAGATCGTATTTGAACGATGCCGATCTCGATTCCGATTATTGATTTTGATATATTTTTTGATAATTTATTCTCGCTTGAGCAAAAAACCTTATTTCAACCCAGTAGTGATCGTAAAGCTTGATTCTATTCGTGTCTTCGGTTCGCATAGTTTCGACCGTACAAGCCGTACGGATTGATACTCGAGCTACTCAGTTTCCGCCTACTATACCAAAGTCGTATCGGGTCGTTTTTAGACATACAGTACCGGCCAGAATTCTCAGTCCACTAAAAAATCGTATTAAAAACATGCCTCCCTTTTTTCGTGGGTATCTCAGCGAGAAATCAGGTGAGATAGATTTTTAAAAACCGTTAGAGAGCTTATTAAATTTCGCGTCGATTGAGCCGTACTTAAAATATTTCCGGTAAATAAGGGCCGAAAGAGCATATGGGAACGAACAGTTTTTGACCAATTTTCGATTCTCAAATTCCACTTTCTGCATGCTTTAGGAAAGTGAATGGAAAAAATTAAAACTTCTCTAAATTTAAGTCTAAAATCTCCTCTTTACAATGAGACCAAGAACATAATAAAATATTTGCTGGTTCTCGAATTATCATGAAAAATGTGGAAACGTTCCCAAGAATCGAAAATTGGTCAAAAACGGAAAATAGGTCGGTCTTCCCCACATGCTCTCTCGGCCTCTACTTATCGGAAATACTTCATACAAGGCTCAATTTGAAAATGTTTCTATCCTAATTTCTAGTTGAGATACCCACAAAAAGAGAGGCATGTTTTTGTTCTCCCACGATAATTATTGACAAAATTTATATATAAGCAATTCCAATTCATAGTGCATTTTAAAGACTATTACGAAAAAGTCTATAATTTGAGATCCCGATTGTTTTCCTCATTTCTATTGAATAATGCATTTGATATTATTGACATATGATTATTTGTTTAATTCTTTAGTTTCTTGAGTCATAAATTTTAAGAAATAGAACATACTTGAAAATGATTTCTTGTCACTCTTGATAATTCACTTTAAATACAATTTTCCTACATGTAAGGATACAAATTCTTCTCGTGATGTGCTAAAGGAATTCATTCTCGAGTTAGGAAAAATCGATTTCAAAGGGACGCAGCTTCAGGTTCTACAAATGGAATTCTTCTCGCTTCATGTGAATTTCTCAGTCTTTTTTTTCAGTAGACATCGATTTAAAGGGCTTTAAAAGAGCAATTTGGTCTATGAGCATTGAATCAGTTGTTTAAGTTAAGGTTAAGGGATTTACGTTTTTCAAAGTCCGTGGCTATGTATACCGAAATTTTGGTACGAATAGCTGGACTTCTTCGGTACGAATTACAAGAAGAAGGGACTATTTGTACTAATTTCGGTACAAATAGCCGGATTTTTTTCGGTACATGTAGACACTTCGTTTTTCAAAGCAATATACAATTTGAGTACAATTTCGGTAGACATTTAATGAATATATAGTTTGCGTTTTAGCATTTTCCGTACACTAAATAGTCAACTAGTTTTGTCTAAAAGACGATTCTTATTGTATAATTGATATGAAAATATAACGTATTTACTACACATTTTTAAATGAATAAATCAATTTGAGATGTTACTCAAGATACAAAAATGTAGTAATGTATAATAGAATAGAGTATAAACTATACTATATATATAGAAAGCAAGGCCTGGTCTGACCCGCAGAAAATTCGGGACGTCTGGCAACCCTGCCTTGAACCGCTCCAAGAGAAACAAACAAGAATCGCCGGTCATGGCGATCGAAACTCCTTTTCCGGAGCCGTTTGAAAAAAGGTGACTGAAGAAAAATTGAGAATTGGAAATGTCAATTTTTTCGACAAAAATAATTTTTTTAGTCATAGTCAATATTCGCAATTTATAATTTTCTTAAAAAGAAAAAATATATAATGCATTTTCTTTTATTAACAAAAGTTTATTTATGTGCTTGAAGATATGATTATTAAGTTTTCATGAGAGGTTGTCAAAAAATACGTAACGCCTGAAGAGCGTTGTGTATGGTGGGGGGGGGGGGCAAAATTAAAAGATAAAAGTGTTATGTATATCTTGAACGGTCCCTAAGTGACAATGATATAATTTCAAACTAAGCAGACCACCCTTAAGCCAATAAAATGAAATTTATTTTATATTTTTGAATACAATTATCATGTATAGAGGATCGGTATAACAACGACATGTCTAACATGTCACGAATCAATATACACAAAAAAAACAGTCGTTTGAAATTTAAATGACTGTCTACGAATCTTGGATATAGAGTTTTATGTGACTAGTCTTATAAAATTTCAGTGACTTTTCATTAAATAGGGTTTGTTCGCTTTTTTCCTACTATTTAACGAAAGTTACTCGAAATGTATAAGAATGTACCTTCAATTTTATAAGACTAGTCACATAAAACTCTATACCCAAGATTCATAGTTACTTAAACTTCAAACTATTTTTCCCGTGTATGTAATGGGGGAAAATTTTTTTAGTAAAAAAAGATATATTTACATTTTAATGTTGCACTATGCATAGTTGCATACACATTATTTTATGAAGCCAAGCCTTTTTTTTTTAAATACTAGAGTGACATATGTATGAAAAGAACTTCGGCATGTAAATATTATTAATTTAACGTCTGGGAAACAACAGATTGGAATTTATAAGGAAAAACCTTATTTCTCGACTTCTTCTAGATTATTTATTCAGAATTGTACAATGATGTTTCGGAATCATACCGATTCCCTCAGAAGATTGTCTGTTGTAGAACCCGTAACGTATACAATATTATTTGAAAGTAAAATTGAAATACGTATTTATGAGAGTGGATGCTAAGTTGGGAAATCTATTAGAATAAGTTTCTGGTAAAAGTGTAAATTTACCTGTATGATACAGAAGCATATTGAAATGCCACATGTGGAGGGTGCACACTCCGTGAACCTTATACTTTAATTTTTTTAGCTTTTTTACTATTACAAAATCTTTTAACTTTCGAATAATTAATTAAAATTTAATTTCAACATGCTTCTGCATCATACAGGTAAATTTTTAGTTTTTACTGAAATTTTTAGTTTTTACTGAAATTTATTTCAATAGATTTCCCAACATAGCATCCACTCTCATAAATACGTGTTCAATTTCATTTTCAAATAATATTTTATACGTTACAGGTCCTATTTATTTCAAAAAGTGAGCATTCAGAATAATATTAGGAACGTTTCGTTCAATATTTCTTAACGTTTTCGATTATTTTTCCCACTCCATATCTAGAATTGGTTCCAAAAAACATACATACAAAATACGCTCGAATCCTGCGAAATGTAAAAAGTATCGTAATTTACTATTCCATTAATTCTTACAATTCCGTTTTATTACTTTAGACAATATGTTTCTAATTGTTGATATTCTATAATAGACAATCTGATGAGGAATCGGTCCGATTACGAAACGTTATTATTGTACAATTCTAAATAAATGGTCTGAAAGAAGTCGAAAAATAACGTTTTTCTTTATAAAGAAGTTTTAAATCGATATCTCGAATAGTTTTCGAGATATCGATTTTTTTTGTTAAAATTATAGCTTTTGTTTTTTACTCGTATATACCTTATTTCGTTGGCTAAGTCTAAACGTACGGACATGGCAAGGTAAATGGGGACCTGGAAAAAGGAAGGGGCGTGGCTTGTGTCCGGATGTATAAACACTACCTATTTCTTATTATGTATTCAGATAGAATTTTTGCGAGAAAAAGAAATCTGAATTCTATAAATCGATATCTCGAATAGTTTTCGAGACATCGATTTTTTCTGTTAAATTGAGTAATCGAATACTGCCTACCCTACCCTTACCCCTTTCCAACGTCTCGCGAGTGACGGCAAGGCACCCCTGTAACTGGTCACAAAAATAATGTAAGGTCACACACCTACCCCTTTCCAACGCTTCATGAGGGCGCTAAGGCACCCCTGTAAAGTGTAACTGGTCAGGGAATTAAAAAAAAGTAAAAAAGTCGATATCTCAACAACTACTCGAGATATCGATTTAAAACTTGCAGATTCGGGTTTCTCGCAAAAATCATACAGGAATGCGCATTCACACTTTGTCACCACGGATATCGTAATCTTGCCCACATGAAGTCACTTGAATTCTCCTGGAGTCATTTGGAATCTCCTGAAGTCAGTGAAATCTTCTGATGCCACTGAAATATCCTGAAGTATGTTGAAGTCAGAAGTAGGTGTACAGTCACTGTACACCCAATCGGTCGAGTTGTCCACCCCTCGGCTTCACTCGAATAGCATTTTGTGCTGAATTTGTATTGAGAGTTGAAAGTTGAGTACACATTTTAAATACATTTTTGTTTTCAATTTACGGTTATGCTGTTCCGCTTTCGGAAAAATGGATACTGCTTCTACACGTATGCTCAAAATCTAACGAAAAATTGTATTGGAATAAGGGAACTCTGACAATTTTACTGAAGTACCTAAGATTCTTGGGTCCCCTGGCGAAATTATTGGATAGAAAAATTGCTATCCGCCTAAATACATTTTATTCAGAAAACTGTATTCGAACCAATCATATTAATCCCGAATTAATACAATTTCGGAAAAGTTGCGATGAATTATTGAAAAGTAGAGGTTTTTTTTGTGATATTGGATTGAATTCACGGATTGAGGATTGAAAATTCTGTTAGGAGTGCCTTGAATTCACTTGGATTGAATATTGAGAGTAGAGGGCGCACGGACTGAGAAGGATTGAGGTCAGTCTGGATGAGTCTCAGATTGAAGTCACGGATTGAAATAGTGTCTCAGGATTCGTTCAGATATGAACAGATATGAAAATAAGTTGCAAGTCGGTTTTAATCTCGGAAATACACATTTTACTTCAAAAGACTATTTGCTTTCCAGTTTTGGGGGTTTACTCAATATTTTTCGAAATAACTGTTAAAAAGACTAACTCAAAAATTGTTTCAGACAACTGGGGGTAAATGTTGGTTTCTTAGCCAACTGGGTTGATACTAAATTTCTAAATCTTCAATATCTAGATTCTAGAGTGTACAGATACAAATGATAGGCAACTAAAAGAAAATAAATGCCTAAATCCTTTTAAACATAACAGAAAGTGAGATTGCAAGCCAGACCCTCACGAAAAAGTTTTCTAGGAAAATCATTATAGCCCTACAATGATTTTCCTATAATTTTTTTCGCGATTACGGAAATAATGATAGGAAGATAATTATACAAATTAATAATACACTGATATATTGAAAAGAAGCTTTGTTTGACATTATGGATATATTGCAACTTAAAAGCTAGGGGTATCTTGTACTTTTTGCAATAATTATTTTAATAATATTAATTTCTATCATTATCTTCCTATAATACTTTTTCGTACGGGGACTACTTAAGTCTTAAATGTTCCAACTACTAAATCAAAGTAGATCTTCAGTATTTTAAATTAAATGTCCAAGCGGTCAGATTTAAATGTGAAAAAGGGATGAGGACTAAAAAAGGGCAAACAAGAATAATTTTCCAAAAGCCCGCTTCTCGCGACTTTCATGCAGCACAGGAGTCTGGTCTGGACTGGAGCAGAAAAGGAAAAGCCTTGCAGCAGAAGTGACCAAAGTCCAGCAAGCAATACGTTGCTTATGGCACTGGCCAGTGGACAGGCTAATGGCTCCGATTCAATGTGTTCGAGGAATCGGAGACTCCGCCTGAAACTGAATTCGATCCGATACGGATCGAAGGTACTATATGTCGGTACTCCGTATCAGTTCTACCAATGTCCCGAATCGTCCTGGAAACACACCTACCCGAGTTTCCACTTTTCTCACATCGAGTCGATCTCAAAAAATTCCTGTCAGCATGGAAGAACAGGGTTTAAAATGTTTGAAATTTCGTAATTCGTAATGAATTTCATATTGCCTAGCTCTCATTGCCCTCCTCGCTACCTCTGTATGCACTGCGATACTGAAATCCTAACTGCCCAAAAAGTCACGTAATTCTCATTAACCTTTTAAGCCCTGTGGGAAAAAGATTCGAAGGTTGGCTGTTACATATTGTTGGTTGTTTGGTACTCACGTCATCTTGTTCACGATGTTATTTTCGCTCCAGGTCCACTTGAGCAGAATTTTTGAAAATTTCCCAGGGGCGTCGGAGGATCACAGTCACTTTGCAATTTTCCGGGTTCTAACACGAGAATAAGGTGTGGGTGTGACGACACCACTAGGGAAGAAACACTCATCACTATCACTAGGGGCCCAACCCCGATCCGACGGAAACCGTGGGGTCGTTTTAACCGTGGCCGACGCTCATCGCGCCACGGCTAATGTAGGTACGGAAGAGAAAATGATCAGACACAGCTTCTTTGATTTGTGAAATGTTTGCAGACGTGGAAAATGGGAAAAGCGTTCATTCATCCAGTCGGCCTGATGAAATGGAACCTCCGGCGAGGATCGAAAACGGACGGTAGGCGGCTATGGCTATCCGCTATGCGGGAGAGAGACAGAGATGGAACGATTACCCTGCTCTCGGATACCGAACCTCAGCTTAGTTGTGGCTCGGTGCAGCAAACTTTCCTGACTGAGAGCCTAATGCCTCTGGAGCTGTGCCCACTGGGCTCAGGAGTGCCAATCCCCGTCAAAGTTCCCAGAACTATGGTTCTCAATCACTACTATTGACAGACTAATTCTTCTAGATTTTTATTGTTTTTTGACATTTTTCTCAACTTTTTTTGGATTTGGGAATATTTTTAGGGGGAGTGGAAATAAAATTCTACGTTTCAGAACCTAAAGTGATTATTTTCGGACAAGAGGCGTTTATTTATAATGAAATGTTAATTTAATACATGAATCCTTGTTATTTTATACATTTTTAAGCAATTTTCCTTTTTAATATTTCCATATTTCTTGCAAGTGTGAGTCACTAATTTTTTGGTTAATTACGGAAATCACTTTAAATATCAGAGATTGAGCTATTTAAATATATTAAAACATTCCATATTGAACGAGAATTGTTAGTTTAAAACGTTTAAAAATAAATAAACTGAATGATGGATGCAGTTGAAATTCAACATTGAAAATGTTCAGAATTGAATTATTTTAGATTTAGATTGAAACTTCATAATTTAGAAAATTAAAAAATTAATATCATTTCCAACAGACCAATAATTGTATCCGCTTGAAGCTCGTACAACTTTCTATTAAATTATAATAGTTGCGCAATTTTTCAAATTCTAATATTACAGCTTTATCAGGTTAAGTTTTATATTGTTCCAGATTGTACAATTTCAAATTAAAAACTGATTTCCAGAGCAATTTTGAGTTCAAAGAGTTTCAAATGGTATATTTTCAGATTGAAACATTATATGTACATTAGCCATTTTTAAATAAACAGCAGTTGAAATTAGGTATTTCTGAGGAGGAACATTGACCAAATGCATGGGACTATACACACTATTTTGTTAATATCTTCGTAAAAACTAATTTTTCTGTACAAGTGTATTTGTAAATTAGTTTTTTTAAACTATTTAATTAGGTGATACAATAATAATAATTATCATTCATTAGGAATATGTTACAAAAGTAAAATTTTGTCCCATGCATTTGGTGGTATTGTTTTTCTCTCAAAACTTGATGAAGTCAAAAGTTAGCTAACGATGAAGTGAAAATGCCTCATTGATCAATTTTCAATTCAATTCTTTAATCATCTAAAAACTTCAAATTTAAACGTTAGAAAACGATGAACTACAAATTTAGAAATTTTAATCTTTAGAAATTTTAAATTTTAATCTTTAGAAATTGCACGAGTTTAAATTGAAAACTACCATAAAATAAGTTTTGTGGAAACATTTCACAACAGATTGCGATTAATTTTTTAAGTCAATTTTTCATTTGTCTGCCTTTCCGTATCTTTGTTTCAGATTAATAACTTTGTAGTTCCGCTTCTTCACTGCAGTTCTTATGCTCATTGCGGAAAACAAGAATAAGTTAAGGAATTAAGGTTCAAAATTTTTATTTTTCAGACCCTAATCTTGAGTAATTTACAAGGTTTTATTATATTTAAAAAGGTTGACGCACATGTTTGGGTAAAGCGCGCACGCAGATATGCACCAAAAAACTTATACCAAATATGTAACTTTCCAGAATAAATCACTGAAGCCACAAACCAAAAAAGTAGTGCAATTAAAAAGGCAATAATACCAGATTAGAAGTATTCAAAGAATTTATGATTGAATCATTCCAAATTGAATAATTTGTCTACTTTGAAACGTTTAAAATTAAATGATTTCATATTGAAACTTTATAAATTAGTTATTTTAGAATTAAAATTTTTAAGCAACATGCAGCAAAATCTTAAATTGAAAAAGATCCAAAACATAGCACTTTAAGTTGGGAAATGAAAAGTTGGACAATTTAAAATTTCAATAATTGAAAATGGTAAAATTTCAAATTGAAAATTATCATAAACGGAATAATATCAGATTGAAATTATACAAAGAATTGTTTGTTGTGTCATTTCAAATTGAACCTTTTTTCAGTTTGAAACATTTAAAATTGAATAATTTACCATTTGAAGTGCTTGAAATTGATCAAATTA
Organism: Andricus curvator; assembly: GCA_932195095.1. Classification (NCBI taxonomy): domain Eukaryota; kingdom Metazoa; phylum Arthropoda; class Insecta; order Hymenoptera; family Cynipidae; genus Andricus; species Andricus curvator. The sequence goes on from CAKNYM010048599.1 coordinate 204,387, forward strand.
CCATTTTCAATTAAAAAAATTTTTGGCTTAATTCTGATTTGAATCGTGCAAAGTGATACATGATTAAATTAAACAAAGAAAATGTTAAAAATTGAATAATTTTTATATTATAATGATTAATTAATTGTCAATAGCTCATTCATTTACTATTAATTATCAATGGTTAATAATTAAGCTAATAGTTAATTAATAGCTTTTTAAATTGATTGATTTTCAGTTCAGCGTTCAAGCTCTTTCAATTCTTTTAAAAAATTTTAAAATTAAGATAGAACAGAAATCCATTTTATCATGAATAAT
>CAKNYM010048600.1:1428-74464 GCA_932195095.1 Andricus curvator
TGGCGATATAATTTGAGGAAAATTAAGAGAAGAAGCGATTTCTTTCTTCCTTTAAATGTCCACACTAGGCATTTGTTTATATAATTTGTTTATAAAATTATTGAAAAATACCGAAATATAATTTTCCATAATCAAACATCACTGGAAATATAATTTGAGAAAAATTAAGTGAAAAAATGATTTTTTTATGCCTTTAAATGTCCACACTAGGCTTTTGTTTATATAATTTGTTTATAAAATTATTTAAAAATATTGGATGTCAAATTTTTATCTTAAAATATTATTTTTTCGATGGAAGCAAGTAATTTTAACGCAAAAATTTACTTTGCAAACGAAGAATCCATACAGTAGACTATTTGTTAAGTTAATTTGTTCATAACAATCAACTTAACAATGTCATAATTTTTTTTTGCTTTCAGCTACCCCCGTGCATAAAGTCTCGGAATGCTGATCATAGAAAAAAAATTTTCACCAAGATAAACAAAAAAAACGAAAAAGTCGACTTTTTATTCACTCTTTGCATTAACATAAAAGTTTAAACAAAAAAAAAACTCAAAAATCAGACGACATGAATCTCTTCAAAATTTGATGCTCAATTTTTCTGAAGAAAAAAATCCAAAATCGGTTCAGAATTGCCAGCTACAAGTTATTTTGAACCTCGTTTTTTGATTTCTTCCCCCTGTGCCCCCCCCCCCCGTGACAGAAGTTTTCGTGGGACTGACGTTAGAGCTGGACTCTCCACTATACGGTGAATCACTACTTGACTTGGACATGATTTCAACTCGCAAAACAAATTTCGCGCATAAAGGTGGTAGTTGGGTGTACAATCTAAACATGAACAATACAAACAATAAAGTAGCCTCGGACTGGACTGAAACTTTGATTGACTAAATGCATACACACGGTAAACGTAAAGTTTGAGTTTCAGGCGATGAATGGAGACTGGGTGTTTGGAATGCTAGAGGAGTGAATGATCTTAAAGTAAGAGAACTACGAGAAACTATGCATGCTAGGAAACTAGATATTTTATGTGTACCTGAGACAAAGAAAAAGGGATGCGAAAGTAGAAACATAGAAAATGGGGTGTTGAAAAGCGGTTTTGAAATATGGTTAGGAGTAGATAGGGAATCACATGGTAGTCAAGGGGTCGGTTTGATTATGAATGAAAAAGCAAGATATATGTTCCAAAACGACTTAAATACTTCTTTTCTCCCCTTTTCAGGTAGTTGGAAAAAAATCTTTCTGATTGTAGGATTTATTATAAAGATACGGAAATATACGCTAAAGTAAAGGAATTACCTTCTTCATTTTAAATCAAATACAACTTTAGTCATTTTTATCTGAAGAAGATTGAACATAACATATGGTCGTTGCGAACTTTTGGGTTTCTATTATACGATGAACAGAAACGAGCGTGAAGCTCGAGGTTCACATGATGATCAAACGAAATATCGAGCGCGAAGCGCGAGTGTCGTGATGAGAATGTGTTCCTTAAGGTCGATAGAACCTTAAGTAAATTAGTTCTTCTTTTTATGTAAAACTGACATAATTAAACCAAAAGCAGGTCATAACAATGAAGCTTTAAGAGAGTATTAGCCCGCGAAGCGCGCACTAGCGAGGACACGAAGTGTGAAAACCTAGACGACAAATGTGTCCGAGCGCGCAGCGCGAGGTCAATACATTATCGAGCGCGAAGCGCGAGATAAACATATAATCGAGCGCGAAGCGCGAGATCCAAAAGGTGCGCGCCCTAGGCGCGCTGAAACTTGCGAGCGAAGCGAGCCGCGCGCGAAGCGCGCTATGAGAATGTGCCCGCGAAGCGGGCAGATTTTTTAATTAAGAAATACAAATATCTGTCAGCAATTTGAGGTTTTGATCATTGAAATCAACCATATTTAAGAGTGTTTACTTTATCATCTTTAAAATGGTAGAGTTTTCAATTGTAACTCTTGATAATGGTAGAAGTTTGAATTGTCGATCATTAAAAGTGAAGGGGTTTTAATCTTGAAAATTTTGAATTAAAAATTATGCACGTTTTCAGTTTTAAAATACAAAATTATGCAATTTTGATGCTTTACATTCGACTTTCCGTCAATTTGGAAGATTTAGAATTGAAGGCTTGACTTTAGTTCTTCAAAATCATCAACATTCAAGAACTTTTATTCATACATGTTTATACTTGAACATTTTTTATTTGCAACTCTTCAAATTGTAGAACTTTCCATTATAAAAGTTTAAAATTCGAGAGTTTTTAATTTTGACCATTAACAATTTCAAAATATGCGAGTTCAAGTTTTACAATGAAAAATTCTTTAATTTTGATGCTTTATATTTGAAATTTCTTACATTTAGAAGATTTAGAATTAAAAAGTCGACTTTTAATTTTGAAAATTTTCATTTATGTATCTTTGAAATTGAAGGGTTGTCAATTATAACTTCTAAAAAATGTAGAACTTTCAATTGTAAATATTTTAAAGTGGAGAATTTTTTATTTGGACATTTTACAATTGAAAATTATGCGAGTTTTAAGATTCAAAATTATTTTCGCGCTTTCAATTCGAGGTTGGTCAAAGAGGTTAATGAACATTATTTTTGCAATCAAAGTACATGATAATAATTGTTATATAAATTTTTATAAATAGGCTGTTTTGTAAATATCACTGGAACCTTAATTTAATATTCAAATTTTTTAAATTACATGAATTTGATAACATTTTCATTTCAAAGTGTTTCCTCATTCAAATTTACTGCTGAAATAGGCGGTAACTCTTTCGGCTCTTGGCGAGAGTACTTCGTGCATCTTCGTAGCTCTCGCAGATATTTCACTCAAAGGTCTCGACAACTATTCCGAAAAAGTTGCCATGCTTTCGTAGTACACAGTTTCTTCTCCTTACTATTACTTCGTGACTTCACCCTACCGAATGAATGGGGAAGGTTCCCCCACTTTGCTCAACTCGGCCAGCCTCGTGTAAATCGGTTTCGTTCGCAATTAGGAGGTTTGGGTTGGTTTTTGTTTTCGAAAATTCACACCTAAAGGAAAGACTTCAAATACATGTAATGAAGTCTTGAAATATTTAATGATTATGTCTTTCAGGAATTCTTATGGAATGTTTTAGACTATCTGATTCTACAGGAAATACATTATAAGACACTGGAGGTTTATGAAGTTCAAATATATTGAATATTGTACATGGGATTTTAAAATTAGGTTAATAATATCTATCACTTTCGAGTGGTTTCATTTTTCATTATTTATGTTTTATTTTTTAATCGATTTTAAATATTGTAAAGTTAAAATGATAATAAATAATAATTATTTTTAATTTATTAAATTATTCAACATTTTTACTGTATATGCTTTCTTAATATATGAAAACTTTATAAAACCTTCAACGTCTTAAAATATTTATCTCAACATTACAAAATTTAGTTTTTACAATTTTATTTTAAGTGTGAAATAATTGTAATTGGAAATTAATTGTAAATAATTGTAAAATAAGTCTAATGAATAACTAATGAAAATATTTTCAGAACATTTTTCCTTGATTCTGCCCTGATAGGGTCAAGCATGGTATAAAAAACCGTCGTGAAATTTCAAATAAAAACAGTACTCTGTATAAATTAATTTTAAAAATTGGAAAAATGTTAATACTTTTTATAAATATTCCTAAATTTTATTTGAATATGATACACATTGACTTTTAGTTTAAAAATTCTTGTAAATAGTTGGTCATTTTTTAAATTTTACTACATTTTTGTACCATGTTTGACCTAAGGGAATAGATTTCAGGAATGGAATTATAATAATATCCGCATTAGTTAGTAAAATACTATGAACTATCCTTTCAAATGATTTTTCCTAAACATGAATCAGATTTGAATACACTCAAAAAATAAAATTAAGAAAGGTCAGAAATTCATGCAGTTTTTTTTTTTGGAAAATCCCACACATTTTTTAATAAAATTCATTTCCACGCCAACGCGGAGGTAGTATCATAGGATATTTCTTTATAAAGTGAATTTCGTTGAATTTATTTTACAATTATTTACAATTAATTTCCAATTAAAAGTATTTTACAATTAAAATAAAATTGTAAAAATAAATATAAATATAAGTTTTCCAAGATTCTTGACAAAAGGTTCGAAATATTTTGTAAGATTTCCGATATTTCAAATTAAAATTTGAACAACAAAAAAAACATTTTCAACCGAATAGTTTAATTTTCAGGCGAAAAGCTGAATTTTCAACGAAAAATGTAATAATTACTATTTCAATGAAAAAATTCTAATTTTTAATTAGAAACAGTTGAAATCATCCTACAAAGAATGAGATTTCAACCAAATAAATAAATTTTCAAATAAAAAAATTTTTTAATGAAGAAAAAACAAAAATTTCAACAAAATTATAATTTAAGGTGAAAAATATTTTTGTATACAAAATAAAAATTTCGAATCACTATTTATTCTTTAAGTTATTTATTTTTAAGGTTATAGGTATAAATATAATTTTCCTAAGATTCTTAAGAAAATTTTCCAACATTTTTTAATATTTCTGTATGTCAATCAAAATTTCAACAAAAAATATAAGTTTTAACTAAACAGTTGAATTTTCAACCAAGAAAGCTGAATTTTTAACGAAAAATGTAATAATTGCTATTTCAATGAAAAAATTATATTTTTTAATTAAAAACCATTGGAATCAACCTTCAAAGAATGAGATTTCAACCAAATAAATAAATTTTCAAATAAAAAAATTTTTTAATGAAGAAAAAAGAAAAATTTCAACAAAATTATAATTCAAGGTGAAAAATATTGTTGTATACAAAATAAAAATTTCGAATAACTATTTATTCTTCAAGTTATTTATTTTTAAGGTTATAGGTATAAATATAATTTTCCTAAGATTCTTAAGAAAATTTTCCAACATTTTTTAATATTTCTGTATGTCAATCAAAATTTCAACAAAAAATATCAGTTTTAACTAAACAGTTGAATTTTGAACCAAGAAAGCTGAATTTTCAACGAAAAATGTAATAATTGCTATTTCAATGAAAAAATTCTAATTTTTAATTAAAAACAATTATTGAAATCAACCTTCAAAGAGTGAGATTTCAACCAAATTAATAAATTTTCAAATAAAAAAATGTTTAATGAAGAAAATAGAAAAATTTCAACAAAATTATAATTTAAGGTGAAAAATATTTTTGTATACAAAATAAAAATTTACAATAACTGTTTATTTTTTAACTTTTTTTTTCTCATTTTAAGCTTATATAAATATAATTTTCATGTAGAATTCTTGACAAAATTTCACAACATTTTTCAATATTTCAGATATGTCAAATAAAAATTTCAACAAAAAATATAATTATCAACCAAACACTAACTGAGATATTTGTATAATTTCATGCCTGAAATCTATTCCCTTAGGTCAAACATGGTACAAAAATGTCGTAAAATTTAAAAAATGACCAACTATTTACAAGAATTTTTAAAATAAAAATCAATGTATATCATATTCAAATAGAATTTAGGAATATTTATAAAAGGTATTAATATTTTTCATTTTTTAAATTAATTTATACAGAGTACAGTTTTTATTTGAAATTTCACGACGGTTTTTTGTACCATGCTGGACCCTATCAGGGCAGAATCAAGGAAAAATGTTCTGCAAATATTTTAATTATTTATTCAAATACTACAAAGACTTACCTTTAAAATTTTTTTGTCCTTTAAAAATCATAAAATATTTCTTTATAAAGTGAATTTCGTTGAATTTATTTTACAATTATTCACAATTAATTTCCAATTACAATTATTTCACAATTAAAATAAAATTGTAAAAACTAAATTTTGTAATGTTGAGATAAATATTTTAAGACATTGAAGGTTTTATAAAGTTTTTATATATTAAGAAAGCATATACAATAAAAATGTTGATTAATTTAATAAATTAAAAATGATTATTATTTATTATCATTTTAACTTTACAATATTTAAAATCGACTAAAAAATAAAACATAAATAATGAAAAATGAAACCACTCGAAAGTGATAGATATTATTAACCTAATTTTAAAATCCCATGTACAAATATTCAATATATTTAAACTTCATAGACCTCCAGTGTCTTATAATGTATTCCCTGTAGAATCAGATAGTCTAAAACATTCCATAAGAATTCCTGAAAGACATAATCATTAAATATTTCAAGACTTCATTACATGTATTTGAAGTCTTTTCTTTAGGTGTGAATTTTTGAAAACAAAAATCAACCCAAACCTCCTAATAGCGAACGAAACCGAATCGTGAAGTCGGGCGAACTCGGCCCGAGCTTCGGGTTCGTGCTCGTGCATTTTCGGTTTTACACGAGGCTGGCCGAGTTGAGCAAAGTGGGGGAACCTTCCCCATTCATTCTTGGCTTGCTTTTCCTCTCGCCAATTTTTAGGTCGTTTTTGCTCTCGCGCGTTTTTACTTCGCTTCTACGTACGTTTTTTTTTTCGTTCGCTTTTGCACTGAGCGTTTCAATATACAAAAGAAAAACACAATTTTCCACAAGCGTCGGGAAAAACTGTTGACCTCCGAAAACACTTTTTATGTCGTAAAATGTGCCATATCAGACAGAATGCCACAAAACCGAGCACGAAACACGCTCCATAAAGTTAGAAAATTAGGACCCACTTTTATTTAAAAAAACCAATTTCACACGTTTTATATTTTTCTTTAAAAAAGCAAGTGTCGGCTTAGCCCCACTGTACGCTCCACGTTTTGAGACCCCCTGAGTCAGAAAAAAACGATTTTTACGAAGGTGTCTGTCTGTAGTCTGTAGGCACGATAATTTTCGAAAAAATAATTAGATTGGATTGTGCTTTGGCACACTTTTTTAATGCCTCAAAAGAAAGAACAAGTTCGTGAAGCAGCTATTTTGGATCTATATTCAAAAAGTTAGAGCATTTTGAAAATTGTTGAGAGCATTTTTTTTAAGATTTAAAAATTCTATGTACGGCTATTCATAGTACTCAAAAACATGAACAATTTATCTTGATGACTTTTTTCGATAAAAAGAAAATTATCAGAGTTATAGCATTTTCAATATCCACAAAAACAAACGAAAATGAACCATTTAAGCGGAACAACGCACGATATGAAAAAAAGTCAAGAGAGGAAAAACGTTGCTTTTTGAAAGTCCAACAAGATTATGATAACAACTTTTTGGATTTTTTCGAAAAAACAAAAATTCGAAATTTTATCGCACAAAAAATAATTAAAAATTAAAAATTCCATTTTGCGGTCAAACTATGCAAGATACAAAAAGAGATAAATAGACCAAAATTGTGCATCCAAAAAATATCTACAAGTTTGTTACTAATCACTTTTTAATAGGACGCTTAGTTTTTCTTTTATTCGTAAAAAATAACATTGAAAATTGACAAATTTAATTTTTGGACAAACGACACAAGCTATGCCAAAAAAATTAATAGGTGAAAGTTTTTCACTTAAAGACGATCTACGATTCCGTTATTTATAATTTTCAAAAAGGGCGAGTAGATTTTTTTTCAATGGTAAAAAATAAGAATAAAAATAAAAAAAATTGAATTTTTGGAAAAACGACACGAGTTGCAATAAAATGTATAATAACAACATTTTTTGTATAGGATGTGCACTTTTTTTAATTATAAGAACAAGACAATAGAAATACGTATGTTTCAATACCAATACATATTAGGAATTGTGATAATATAAATTTATTGAAATGATAGATATTTCAGGGTAGCTAAGAATAAAAATTAGTGCAAAATGTATACCATTAAGCCATTTCCCTTTCAGGGTAGGCGTGACACTACCCGATTCGGGTAGTGTTTCTAGGTGGATAGTTTTCTTGTAGTTATAAATAACTACAAGTTTGGGCTCACCACACCCATAATATGCCAACAGCACACAGTATTCTCGAATGGTCACCCATCCAAGTACTAACCGCGCCCAACGCTGCTTAACTTCAGTGATCTGACGAGCACTGGTTTTTTCAGCGTGGCATGGCCGTTGGCAAAATAAGGAGCAAATATTGAAGTAATCATGAAAAATAAAATTTATACAATATTTGGCAATATCTGAATAACCAGTACCAGCTTGAGTACAGAAATAAATATAATATACATTTGATATAATAGTGTTGAACATAATGTAGAAAAGTTCGCATTTTGGACAAAATCGAGTGCGAAGCACGAGAAACGTGATGAGAATGTGTTCGTTAAAGCCGAAGAAGCTTTAACAAAAGAGAATTCACAATCACCAAATTACAGTTGTCGATGATTTGACCTTTAATTTCAAAAGGCCTGTGCGCAAATGTGGGGGAAATACAAAGACCGAGTGCGCAGCCCGAGGTAAATACATTATCGAGCGCGAAGCGCGAGAACCAACAGTTGCGCGCCATAGGCGCGCTCAAACGTGCGAGCTCAACAAACTTAACAAATAGTATCATGATCAAGTATTCGGGAATTGGATTGACCCTTATAAATCCTCTAGTTTTTGATTTAAAAGCTTTAAATAATAAGGTTCAGCTTTCATTCAAATCTCTGTCGAATGATTCTACGACGTCTCATTATTTTTTATGGGCTTCCAAAAAGTGTCGATAGTAAAAAATCATAGTTTTAAACAATCAAAAAATATCTAATAAATTACTGTTATAATGAGTGGTGTCCTACTTATTGCAGAAAAAATTAAGTTTCTAAGATTTCTTGGAAAAAATGTTTACAAATAAATGTTTTTAAATAAAATAAGAATTTGTTAAAAATTAGTTTTTCATGAAACGTCACAAGTAAATAATAATCAATTGTTTTTTGGTCATTTTTGGTTTATTGAGGCATTTTAAGACACATTTTCAACGGTAATTATTCGCAGATGATTCCTAAAAAAAATTAAGATTCAAAAATCCAGTTCGCATACAAGATTGGGAAGGGAGGGGGGGGGGGAGTCGTTGCCGTTTAAAATATAAAAAATTAGGGTAGCAAGTGAGAATATCGGTTGATCATATACGATGTTTTATTAAATTATTACCTTAAAATTAGGAGTGTACAAAAAAACCCTGACCCGCGCAGGTCGGGTCGTGTCGGACTTGCGGATTCGCAGGTTGTCGGGTTGTCCCGCGAAGCCACATTCAGTAGCCAGGTTCAACTTAATTGGCATAAAATGGTTCAAACAAAAGGTCATCAAGTGGCCCAAGCTTTCAAATCAAACGGTCCAAATCACTTAAAATAGTACCGAGCGGAACACCGTGAATTTTTCATTCCACCTTACCAATATATTACCATCAAAGCCTACACTTCCGAAATTTTCCGCTCAGCCTACACTGGGTGGTTTGTGCCCGGGCAATGTTTAAAGTCCAGTATCTCTGGATCGAATTAACGTATCGGAATTAAAATTTTTTTTAAACTGTAGCTAAAATTATCACAAAAATGAATATTGTAAAATTAATAAAATGAATTCAACACATACTGTAAATATTTTCACAAAACTGAAACAACTTTTCAGTAAAAACAGCGAGCCGAAAATATCTTCCGGGTGTAATGTACCCAGTGTAGGCTGAGAGGATTAAGATGGAAATATTGGAAAAGCACTTGTATATCAGGAGGAAAATCTGTAAGTCAATTTTTTTCTATAAAAAAAAGTTCAGACATACTTACTCGAACTAGCAGAATTATAAAGATCCAATTTTTCAATTGCATTTCTGTTGATGTAACGACTATCCCGGAGGAATTTTTCACGACATTAATTCTGTCTAAAAAGTGTTTTATTTGTTCACCGTCAGTAATCACTTGACAGCCGACTAACTTCCTGTGTGTTTATTACATGCGAGGAATCGCGCCACGCGTTGGTGAAACAGCCACCCTCCAACCCCTCCAACGAAAGCACATAAAAAGTAAGGAAAAGAAAGGAAATCGGGGGCTCGAAAAGACGGAGGGTCGAAAGAACGAAGAAGAGGGCGAGGATATAGTCGCAGGATTCAGTCACTGAATACTCGTATGTGGAAAGCCGTTCGATTGGCGACACGTGGACAAAGAAAAAAAATATCAATTTCCGAAACTGAAAAAATCTGACCTGGCCAAATGGTCAAGCGCCCGGTGCAGTGGCTCCCAATCTCGAGGGGACTGCATTTTTTATCCACAGGACGTCTTGAAAATCGTTACAAGTCGATGAAAAATCTCGTACCGGTTGAAATTATGACAACAAATTTTTGACCAAATTTCTGATTTCTTCTCGTCCCCCTTCAAGAGTTATGTAATTTTGAATGGGTTCTTACTATTCTTTTTCAAAATGGTAGACAAATGGAGGACAAAGGGTGGGCTTCATATAACGCCACACATTCACAAGAGTAGGAAGGCGGGAGTTTCACATTTACCCACCCCCGAGAATCCTAAAAAAAACTACACCCTCGGGACAACAGAAGGGGAACTCCTGACGAATCAGTGTTACGTGCGATATTAACATTTCTGCGTATTTTCAGTGAAAAAGCTGGGCACATTTTGCGTCAGATATATTAAACCAAAATTGAGACATAATAATTTTTAGCCAAAAAGGACCCAAATTTAATTTTCAAACAACAAAAAATTACACAATGTTACCCCGACAATGGCTTAAAGTGAAACCTGTAAAAATAATACGCAACCAAAGTTGGCCCAGCTTTTTTCTGCGGCCCGTGTGGAAAAATTTCGTGGCAGTCTTGAATCATGCTAAAGCCAGTACAGTTTTTCTCAAGTCTGTCTATTCACGCAATACTAGCCTGGCGCTACACTGGCGCTTTCTAGTTTCACTACGTGTTTGATTCAAACCATTCTGCTGTCTAGTCCCATTCTTGGCGCTATCTAGGAGTTCGTTACGAATTTGAATATATAAAGATTGTCCACATTTTAGCTAGTTTCTAGATAGAATCACGGTTTGGACTTGAACAAAAATTACAGAGATGAATTCAGAAAATAATCATTTTTGAATAAAAGATTTAGGAAATTACAATACACAATTGTACAAATACTCAAGCAATAATTAATTGTAGAGTATCACATATTTAAGATGGTAAACAATAATTGTTGAAAGAACTGCAGTTTCAAGAACGATTTTTTGAAGAACGTTTAAAAACATTTTGTTTCAATTGAATTATATAGTGAAGTTATAATGAATTTATATTGAATTTATAATAATTATAATATGTATAATGCTATGTAAAATATTTATGATATTCCAGAAAATCAAATATTATTATAAAAGATTTATTTCATTTATTTTAATTATTTATTGATTCCGTAAATGATAATTAAGCCTAACGTATTAATTATTTGAAATAATAAACAATCATTATTTCGTAGCCTAATCGCAAGTAACAGCATACAAACTTTATTTTTTTCAATGATTTATTCACAAATCAAGCACTTTTAATGTTAAAAATTGTTCATGTTTTATTGAAATAAATATTAGGATGTAATGAATTGAAATTCATGTCCGACAAAAAAGAAAAAAAATTTAACTTTTAGATGGCCGAGGTGTTAAGGCGACGGGACAAAGTTACACCAATGTAATAGGTAGTTACATCAGAAGTTCGACACCCGGCGTATGTACAAGAGATTTGCGTAAACTCATTTCTTCATTTTTTTTTGTACAAAAACTTTTTTTATATTTTTAATTAACTGCAAAATCTATATATTGGACTTTTATGGCATAAAAAATAATTATATTATTTAATTATTAATTATTTTTTATCAAAATAGCCGATCTGTCTAGAAACTAGTCGATCCGAGCGTTACAGCCCAGTCTAGCCACTGGACAGTCAGCCTGTGGCGCGCCAATGTCGACTCAAGGCGTACTGGACAGAAACAGTACAGCGCCACGAAATTTTTCCACACGGGGGTTTCTCTATGTGAAAATTTTTCTGGGACAATAATTAATAATAATAATAATGAGACAAATGCTGTATCTCAAAATCACCATGCATAGACAAAAAAATCAAATAGTATCATATGAAGAAAACAATCTAACTCATGGTTATCCAATATTATCGAGCGTATTTTTTACGTAAGTGTTCAATGTGCTAGAAAAACTGCATAAATCCAAGCTTATAGGCTTAATATTAAACCTTTTAGCTTGGATTTATACAGTTTCTCTAGCATATTGAACACTTTAGTAAAAAATACACGAATTTTAATTTAAATATTTAAAAGGTTACCAAATTTTTAAAACGTGATTTTAATGGTACAGCATTTTTTATGAATTAAGGGTCAATAATCATATTCCTCTACATAATTTATTTTTTCCAAAAAATGGTTTTATCATATTTTGTTATCTTACTCCTCGCTTCACATAATATGTATAAATATATAAATATATATATATATATATATATAAATATAAATATATATAAATTCAATACAATCAGAAATAACGAGGTTCAAAGTATGGTCTTCTTCTCTTTTTAAAAAAATAATTTTGTAGAAAATCTACTCATCTTACTTTTCTTTTTAAATACTTTTATCTTATGATGCAGTGGGAGCGAGCCATTCGTGAAAAACTGCAATTATAGCGAAATTAGAGGAAAAGGTCAACTTCCGAGGGTCATAACTTTGAACCTTTTAGGGCTACAACCTTTTTTTTAATTTGAAAGGAATCGAGTACAGAAATATGAAAATTTGTATAAAAACTGAAGAGTAAATTTTTTTCGGGAAAAATAAAAAAAAGGGCAAACTTTGTCAAGCCATAATATATCGGGACATATTACAGCTAGAACATTTTATTACATTCTCATCGTAATGAGAAGGTATTAGTTTCATGTCAAGTTTGACTTCGTCGGTTTTCATCAAATCTCCACGAAAGACTGCTCAGTCTTTTTAAAATACTCAGTGCTCAGCAAGTTTTAAAACTTGCTCAGTTTTTTAAGCATAAAAAGAAAGGATAAGTTCATTATGCAGCCATTTTTGACCAACGGTTCTGGTTTCATCCATCTAAAATAGTTTTAAAAAAATCAAAAATTTCATTTTCCACAGTAAAACTACACTATAAAAAAATGTTAAGTATCAAAATTATTCACCTCAGAAAGATGAACAAATTTTGTTCAGATCATTTTTTGATAAGACGCTAATTTTTTGTTTTAAACGTGAAAAATATCATTTAAAAAATTCCATTTTGTGGTCAAACTGTGCAAGATACAACAAAAATTAAGAGACAAAAATTGTTTATCCGAAAAAGATATACAAATTGTTTTTTATCATTTTTTACAGGAAACGCAGTATTTGTTTTAATCGTAAAAAATAACGTTACAAAAATTAAAAATTTTGGAAAAACGACATAATATACGAAAAAAATGAATAGACAAAAGTTATTCACTAAAACACAATCGAAAAATTTGTTATAAATTAGTTTGTGATAAGACGCGCAGTTTTTATTTTAATCGTAAAAAATATCATTAAGATAAAAAGTATTTTTTTATGAAAAACGACACACATTTTTCAGGGTAGCTGCGAATAAAGAATAATGCCAAATAAGGAAACAAAAAATTAAACTAACAATGATAAATAAAATTTGTACATACAATCACCAAATTACAATTGTCAATGGTTTGACCTATAATTTTAAAAGGGCTAAGCACACATTTTGTGAGAGTATAAAGACCGAGCTCGTAGCGCGAGTTGAATAAATCATTGAGCGCGAAGCGTGAGATCAAACAGACGCGCGCGCAGCACGTGATTAAAATGTGCCCGCGCAGTGGGCGGATTTTTATTTTTTTTATTTTTTGTCAGGAATTTTTTATCTGTAAAGTGTGTATTCAACGTTACATGCACTACTTAAAAAAAGACTGATTTATATGACGTTTCCTAAGATTTGAAAGGGTTGCAGTTCCCGCCCTGTTTCGCAAACGTAGAACCTTCATTTTGATGCTAAAATGAAGGGGTTAGGTAAAATAATATGAGGAACCTATATAATCAATAAAATGCGTGATTACTGGACTACAAGTTGACATCTTCAAACTGTAAACTCTGATAAAGAAGTCTGTAAATTTTATTCCAGAAAGTATCCGTAAATATGTAAAATTACTCAAAATTCTGTAAAATCTGCGTAGAAAATTGGAGAAGCTTTACAGAAAAGTTATGCTGTCTCTATATTTTATCTGAAAATCCTGTTACTTCAGCAGACACTTTGTTCTACGTGAAATTGTTAACTTTACAGAAGTAAGAGATGGTTCCTCTGCCATGTATCTTGCTAACGGCTAGTGCTTGTTATGAGACTTGCTCTGCATCAAAACGAGAAGAAAGTGACCCCTCTTTTATTAATAAAAACGTAATATAACCTAATTTGCAAGTTTAAGAAAGTTTATATGATGAAGAAAAATTGTAGGTCACGAGCAAATAGTCAGATTCGTTTCATAATTAATTTTCAAATGTTAAGAAAAAAAAGCTTGACAGTTGATATAGTTATTTTGGGTGTTGGGTCGTTTCACCTCAACGTTTCTTTTCTATAGTAATTGTTGTTAATTTCTCATGCGCGTATGGCTGAAGCTGCCCCTTCGCAAGTCATATGTAATGCGAAGTCCACGTATTGGCTTCAGCATAATGTTCTTGAAATCAGGATTTGAGCTTTACAGTCCATTCTCTGAAAAAAAATGAAAAATCTATAGTGGCCGGTGATGCGAGGGTACTTGGTGGCCGGCCGTTGCACGATGTGCAGAATCCGCAGGCTGCAACCAACGATGGGGCCCTTCTCCCTCCTATAGGTAGTATATATATACCTATAAGGACAAATAACTGACAGCTGACCCACGCTCGCGTGCGGGGTTGACCCATACTTATGGTTCATCTGCTGACACCACCCCTATATATTTCCTATCCTGCTATAGGTATATGACTATTCACTATAGTGACCGCGTGTGCGTATATCAAAGACCCAGCACGTGCCCAATAATTCTCCAACGAAAGCATTGGAAAAAATCCGATCGCCGTGCAAGGTTGAATGCTAATGAGGAAATCATGATAATCATATATTCAAAAAAAAAATCCAATATTAGATTACTTGCCGATCTATAAAACAAACTGTAAGGTTTAATCTAATTTAGTAATTTTGTAGAGTACTTTCTATACAGTCTACCTGCAACAAAAATTACTCTCACGTAGTATAAAAGTTACCTACAAAACATTTAGTATGCTTATCATGTTGTGTTATTGTACCTTCTTTTGTTTCGATGTGAAAAAATTCAACTTTACCCACTTGTAAAGTACTGGTACTAAAGAATTTGTCTGGTGCTTTTAATAAATAACTGCAGTTCATGCTCTTACCCTTCTTTTACGATTTTCCTTATTTTTGTACATTTTTGCTGTCTGACGGTAGAACGTAATATATTTGCCATAGAAGTCATTTTCCCATGCACGTATGCCGGAAAAAATCTATATGGGCAAATGTCACCAGGTTTTTCTGCTGCACAGTAGATACAAGTAGATCTTCAAGGTACACTAAGAAAAAAAATGGTTCTGGCTTACTAGGATTTAACTAGTGTCCTTGGTTCGTTAGAAGGATTACTAGGCTAAACTAGTTGAACTAAACAGATAAATTTTGATTAAATTTACTATAGTAGAACTGATAATTTCAAATGCTTTTTACGGTCATCTTAATTATGAAAAACATTATAACTTTAACAAATAAAAACTTTTAATTCCGAAAATATGCATGGTTTATATCAATAAAAGGGGTTGGATGATGTTATTTCGTCTTTTATGACTTAGATTAAAAATTTCAGAAGTGACCAATTTCATATTGAAGTAGCATAAGCATTCGAAACGTTCAATATATACTGTCATAAAATTTAATCGAATTATTTGATCGCAGCCAGGCCCTCCAAGCTGCAGTGCATTTGACCGTGACAAAGTTTCGCAGTTCTGCACTACACGGAGAAAAATGGATGTTTAAACGTAACATCTAGATCTTCAGGGTTAACATATTTTATGTTTAACTATAGGACAGCAATCTAGATGTTCAAAGTTAGGATCTGTGGATATTAAAAAGTGAGATGTTACTCTGAAACATCCAAAATGTTCAACCTGAAATATCCGAAATATTACATGTATGGTTATGTCAACTAACGGCTGTAAATATTTGAGGAATTTACTTATTTCTGAGAATTTAAGGAATAAATTGATAACTTATTTGTGAATTTAAAACTAAACTTGAATTTTCGTACATGAACGAAAAACAGATACAGGGTATGAAATGCCGATCAGATAATACATTCAGTCTAGCTAAGGTTATGTTTAATATTTTTAATTCAAAATAAAAAATAAAAATGGGGTAAGTTTGCTGAGAACGAATAATATGTAATCTGCATTTAAAATTCTATCTATTTGAGGTTACTTAAACTCATATTTTATTATAAATTCACAACCATTTTGTCAAATCACGTGTCAAATGTTCAAAGGTGTTCGAGTCAATATAACCTCAAACTTAAGAACATTGTTCCGTCGTGTAGACAGACAAAAGTCGTTATACAATTTTAATTAAGGATAGCTAATTTTGATTCTTTGAAAATGTTCAAAAATTGTAATATTCTATAATTGTAATATCGAAATTATATAGCCGTCAAATATACTCGTGAAATTCGAATGCGCAATGCGCATGCGTTCAGATGATTTTAACATCTGAATATGTTACAGTTTAACATAAAAATATTTTTACGCCTAACATCTCAAAAAGATAGTAGATGTTTGACATGAATATCTGCATGTTAGGCGGAACAATCTTACCCGTTGAACATCTACATTTAAACATCCATTTTTCTCCGTGTACTGAGGGCGCTACAATACAACACACCCTCTAAAAAATCCTCTGTCACTGATGTGTCGCACATAAGCTCATTAAAACTGTCAAGAAGGTTAGAAGCCATGAAAAAAAATGTATTTGTTGTTAGCATGAAGAATAGACGATTTCTTTTCTAAAAGCTGCAAATAAATTCCGTCATTCCGTGGAAAATAAATATTAATTTAGCGAAATATCACGGAAAAGGGGGAGAGGGGGGGATATCACAATTGGTAATGATTGAGAATTTAGTAAGCCCGGAAATAACCTGGAATTTTGTATTGGTTTTGGAATTACATTCCCGGTCATAATACAGCTTTTCCCACTTTCGTTCTCGAACATTTCCGGGTTTAAAAATTTCCAGGTTCACAACATTCTCGGGGTTTTCAGATCACTGGAGAAATCGACAGCGCTACATATTATTTTGCAATTTGTGTAAATTCGATCGCGAGATTACGTGATAACGTTATTAGTGTCAATACACCCAGAAAAAAATTTCTTCATTCAACAAAATCGATTTGTTGACCGCATTGAGTTGATTTCAGAAAACATTTTGGTTAAATAAAATTTTTTTTTGAGTATTTGACCAAATTCGTTTCTTTCAATCAATCAAAGTTTTTGGTTTAATCGTTTTGTTGATTTTAGAAAATATTTTATTGATTCAACAAAATTTTTTGGTTGTATTTGCTAGGTAATATAAGAGAGCATTTTACTATAGAATCAAGCAAAAGATTTGATTGATTTAACCAAAATATCAAAATGAAAAATATCCCTATCAAAATAAGTGATTTGGAAACAGAATGGATTGGGATTAAAGTGATTACGTGAAAAATACGAGAGGTACTTGAATCTGTGTGATTGCCTACGATTGCGTGATTAAGTTTAATAGTTAAATAAACTTCTAAATAATTCACGCAAGATGACACTATTCCATGGTAAGCCATTATTATTATAACAACCATATTCTAGGGCTGATTCAATCCAAAATTTTAATCACTCAACCACATCATTTTCTGAGTGTATCAATTTTTTTATATTTCCCTCATTCCTCCCGCTTTTTCCATGATGTTGCGATGAATTATTGTTTACTTTCCACCGAATTTTTTTTGCAGCTTTTTTACTTATACTTCATTACTTGGATCAACCAAAATATATGGTATAATCAACCAAATTTCACCAACCAAAAAATCATCTTGGGTCAACCAAACATTTTTTTGTCCATATAACACCCATATTCTAGGGCTGATTCAATAAAAATTTTAATCACTCAACCAAATGTTTTTCTGAGTGTATCAATTTTGATATTTCCCTCCCGATTTTTCTGTGATATTGCCCTAAATTAATATTAACTTTCCACCGAATTTTTTTGGCAGCTTTTACGAAATGAACTTTCTGTTCTCTATGCCATCAATAAATAAATATTAATTGTCTTCCGTGGCTTATAACCTTTTTGACAGCTTGAAAAAGTAATGCGCTCGTGTGTGACACATCAGTGACACAGGATTTTTTGTTGTGTGCCATATTGTAGGTACGAAACTTTTTCATGGTCAAATGCCTGAATCTGATCGCAGCAAAAAAAGTTGTGGCTCGGTATTCGAAGAAAGTAACATTTTTTTAATTCTCATCATAATGAGAAGGTATTAATTTTATGTGAAAATTGACTATCGCGGATTTCTGAAAAATTTCCACGTTTCGAAATCCCCAAAATCTAAAAAAAAACAGGTTTTACGATGGTGTCTGTCCGTCATTGCCGTTGTTTTGATACTTAATTATCTTCATCATAGAATATTGATTTTTGGTTGGTCTCCAAAAGACTTTACGTCATTTATGCACAGATTGCACAGCTCTAATTAAAGATCTGAATGTTCAAATGAACGAAATATTTCTTTCTAATTATATTGTATCCACAAATATTCTTCCAACTGCAATTTAAAATAATGCAATATCAGCTTTTTTTGTAATCTGTTTTTGTAATATAAATAAATTAATGTTTTAACACTGTTTCTAGTTTAAAAAGCCATCAGTAACGTATTTCGTTAATTTGAACGTTCTAAACTTCAAGCACATGGATTTCAAGTTCGGCATGTCCAACATTTTTTTAAACGTCCAGTTAAATAAATTCTGAAAAAAAGCTTTTTGTACACATTTAAAAAAATGTAAGTTGTACAATTTTGGTTTTATTTCTAATTATTTGTAGTTGTTCACTATGCATAAAAAGAAACTTATTTACAAAAAATTCGCCCATAATAATTTTGACCATGAGGAAGTCATTTTGAATTTATAAGTCCAAAACTCGTACAGGTAATATTAACAGATTTCAAAATTTTTGTTTTACTTCTTTTGGAAGCCAATCTACAACCTTTTTTGCCCGGTTTAAATTATTCGAATCATTGCACAAGGTAATTTCTAAATATATATTCATAATTTTACAATTTCGAATTGAAAACCATTAAAATCTAATGAAAAAGAAATCAAACTCGGCATCCTGATAATTAGAAAATCTGTGTCAGAAGCATTTAAAATCATATAGGGTGAATGTTACATAAATTTCGGAACACGATGTACTTCTTTCGGTTTATAATGCTATACAATTATTTAATTACCGTGAATAACATAATTAGCTATAAAATGCAGCTTATATGAAAATTTCTCGTTTCTTGGTATATTTATATTTTTGATCTGCCCTGGTTCACCGAAATTCGGTGACGATAGATTAGATTGATTAGAACAAATGGTTTCGGGAAGCCCGGGAAAATGGGCAACGGCGGAGGGGTCAAATATTTCCGGCGTGCTGGGCAATAATTTTAAATATGAGGCCTCGATTGTAAAATCAGACCTTTAAATACTGTGAATGTGTCTAAATTTGAAAATATTCCAAATTAGAAATTTCCAACTGAAAGCTTTCATAACCGAGTAATTTGCATTTGGAAGTGTTCAAGGTTTAAAATTGTACAATTTTTAACTGCAAGCCTTCAATATTGTGCAATTAAAAATTCAAGACTCTAAAGCCTTGAAAATAAATTTTTTTAATTAAAAGGTTCAAAATTGAATCAATAAAACTTTAAGATCGTGAACATAAAATAGTATAAAATTAGACATTCAAACCTCAATAATTTTTAACTTTAAAGTTTTCAAAATCTGAATTTTTCTTATGTCTATTTAAAATTTTTCAATAATCTTAAAACAGAAACTCACGCAATAGTCGAAATACCTAATAACTATTAAGGCTCTCCATATTCTTTAACAAGAATGGTAGTTTCTATTTTTTTATAGGAAGTACACTTAAATGAAACCGTTTTCCTGTGAAAATTTCTCTTATTTACGTGCTTTTCGGCTATGAAAGAAAATATTGAAGGAGAGGAGGTTTCCCATAGAATGAGTGGGAGTTTAGGGTTGTCGTTTAAACAGCTGTGCCTAAACCGAGGTCTAACCCCTTCGTGTTTCTGACTAGGCCCGAATTCATCAGGATAATGTTTTTCCACCTATAGGCTTCTGAGAGTTCTAGTAAAGCTAGAATCTAGATCTAGCAGCTAGCTGCCCTAAAGACTAAAGCCAGACCCGATGTTATGAAGACACTCAATTTTTTTGTTTTTCCACATAAAAAGTAGAAAGGAGAGATTTAAGACTTGAATTTCGGCACGTAAACCATAAATCACAAATAGATTATGTAGGTAGAAAGCTTCTCATAATTGTGTTCTCCAAATACCTCAGGACGAAAATATACTTTAAGTAGTTTAAGTTCAGACGTTCATTCTTTGAATACAGATTTTTTGTTTACCCCATTTTCAACTTCGTTTTCACCTATCTCGAAAAATGCCTCATACCTGTATAAAACGTAATTAAAATGTTATTTAATAAGCCGAAAAGAACGTTACGGGCGAGGTTACGGGTTAGGAAGCATAGGTCCATGGTTACCATTCCTTATTTGCGCAATAAAGACGAAGGTAAGTAGATTAATTATAGTCAAGATCAAACCTGACCTCAAAATAAGTTAAAAATTCGTATTTGATTTTTCGTAAGACAGTGTGAAGCATTTATGACTTTTATTGAACGTTCTCATACAAGTAATTAGTTATAAACAATTTTTCGAATTATAAATCAGCGACGAATACACATATTTTTCGTTTTGTAACACTTCAAAACGTGTTGTACATAAGTTGTAAAAAAGATTTGCAGTAGATAATATCTACTATGTTTTATGTAATTTGATTGCGCTTTAGCGCATGATTTTAGGGCCTGAAAAGAAAGGTCGAGTTCGTTAACCAGCATTTTTTTACAGCTCTGGTTTTAAATACAAAAAATCTGGGCACATTCTGGCACATTCTCATAGCGCGCTTTGCGCGCGGCTCGCTTCGCTCGCAAGTTTGAGCGCGCCTAGGGCGCGCGACTGTTGGATCTCGCGCTTCGCGCTCGATCATATATTTATCTCGCGCTTTACGCTAGGCTCCTCTAGATTTTTGAACTTCGTGTTCGACTTCGATGAAAAGAAAAAGTTTGTTTGTAAATATTATAAAATTATCAAAACCTCTACATATTAAGTGATTGTTAAATTTATTTTTATTTTAGACTGAAAAGGAACTTTATTTACTCAAGGTTCTATCGACCTTAAGGAACACATTCTCATCCAGACACTCGCGCTTCGCGCTCGATATTTGATTTGAAAATCATTTGAACCGTATGATAGAAACAAAAAAGTTTGAGCGCACTTACGGCGTGCGATTTGGCAAATACACTGAGCGCGCACTTTGTGCTTCGTATTATATGTTCTTCATATACAAATTACTAAATTTGTATTTGATTTCAAATGAAAAGTAATGATATAATTCAGGCGACAAATTTTATTAGTTAACATTTTATTTTAGCTTGTGCCGTTTATCAAAAAAGTTAATTTTTTCATTTTGAATATATTCTTACCACAAAAATTGATTACGGGTGTGTAAGTCTTTTTTGAATGCACAATTTTTGTTAATTTATATGTTTTCGTACCTTGCATTGTTTTTTCAAAAATTTGATTTTTTTTACTGTCAATGTTATTTTCACGAATAAAACAAAAACCACGCATCCTATCGAAACATGAGTCACAATAAATTTGTACCTCTTCCTTGGATGAACAAATTTTGTTTCGGTCATTTTTTCGTAGCTGGTAATATTCGTCTGAAAATTTGATTTTTCTATTTTCAATTCTGTTTTTTACGAATAAAACAAAAACTACGCGTCATATCAAAAAGTGAATGATAAGAAATTTGTAGATCTTTTTTAGGTGCACAATTTTGGTAAGATGATCTTTTCTGGTATCTTGCATAGTTTTACAGCAAAATGGCTTTTTTGATTTTTCATTAATTTTTTGTGCGATCAAAATTTGAATTTTTTATTTTTAAAAAACTTCAAAAAGTTGTTATGAAAATATTATAGGGTGTTCAGGAATCAACGTTTTTCTCCTCTTGACTTTTTCTCATATCGTGCGTTTTTCGGCTTAAAATGTTCATTTTCGTTTGTTTTTTGGAATTTTGAAAATGCTATAACTCATACATAGAATTTTCAAATCTTCCAAAAAAGTGGTCTCAAAAATTTTCAAAATGTGCTCACTTTTTGGATTTTCATCCAAAATAGCTGGTTAACGAACTCGTTCTCTATTTTTCGGCCATAAAAAAGTGTGCCAAAGCTCAATCAAATCTGATCATTTTTTCGAAAGTTATCGTGGCTACAGACAGACAGACAGACAGACTACAGACAGACAGACACCTTCGTAAAAATCGTTTTTTCTAGCTCAGGGGGTCTCAAAACGTGGAGATTTGATGAAAACCGACTATGTCAAATTTTACATAAAACCAATACCTTCTCATTAGAATGTGAATGTAAAAATACTAAAAAACAAAAAATTCTATTTGGCGATCAAACTATGCAAGATGCGAAAAAAATGAATACGTAATAATTGAAGGGTTACAGTAAAGAAGTAGATAAACGACATTTTTGCCGAAAATTGGATTTTTGCATAAAAATTCATAAAACATCAAATACATGGTGATTCAAACTCAGATAAATGACTCTCTCTACTTGTCTCCCATTTTTTCTTTTTTCTTTTAATTGGCTACCCTTCAAACTTTTTACATTCTCATCAAAGAAGGTATTA
Source organism: Andricus curvator (assembly GCA_932195095.1). Taxonomy (NCBI): domain Eukaryota; kingdom Metazoa; phylum Arthropoda; class Insecta; order Hymenoptera; family Cynipidae; genus Andricus; species Andricus curvator. The sequence continues at coordinate 24,376 of CAKNYM010048600.1, forward strand.
GAATTGTGAAATTTTTTTTTCGAAATTTGAAAATTCTATGAACGGCTATTCGTAGTACTCAAAAAGCCCAAAAATTTATATAATGACTTCTCTCGATTAAAAAAAAAATTGCTAGAGTTATAGCATTTACAAAATTAAAAAAAAAACGAAAATGAAAATATTAGGCAAACAACGCACGATATGAAAAAATTCAAGAGAAGAAAAAAGTTGCTTTTTGAATACCCTACAAGATTATCATCACACCTTTTTGAATTTTCTTAGAAAATCGAAAATTCAAATTTTGAAAGCACAAAAAAAATGAAAAATACAAAATTCCATTTTGCGGCCAAACTATGCAAGATGCGGCGAAAGATGAATAAACAAAAATTATTATGAACCCAAAAATGATTTAAAAAATTTTTTGTTATTCACTTTTTTATAGGACGCGTAGTTTTTGTTTTATTCGTAAAAAACAACATTGAAAAACCAAAAATTAAATTTTTGGATAAACGACATAAGTTACAAAAAAGAAGCAATTAGACTAAAGTTGTTTACCCAAAAAGAGCTACAAATTTGTTACTCATAATTTTTTGATAGGATGCGTAGTTTTTTTCACTCGTGAAAAATAACATCAAAAATAAAAAAATTAACAAAAGTTGTACATCCAAAAAAGATCTATACATTTGTGATTAATCATTTTTTGATGGAGCGCGTAGTTTTTGTTTTAATCGTAAAAACTAACATTATAAATTAAAAATATTTTTTTTGTTTTGAAAAATGACACAAGGTACGAAAAAAAAATTAATAGACGAAAGTTATTTACGTAAAAAGAATATTTAAATTTGTTATCAATCATTTTTAGAGAGGACGAGTAGGTTTTCTTTTAATCGTAAAAAATAAGATTAAAAATAAGAAAATGAAAATTTTGGAAAAACGACACAAGAGACGAAAAAAAAATAGACAAAAGTTATTCAACCAAATAAGAACTGCAAGAATACATTAGGAATAAAAAATGTATTGTTTTGGAAAAACGACGCAAGTTACAATAGCTTTTTATTTAACAAAATTTTTTGCCTAAATTGTATCTACAAATTATATCTTGGAATCACTTTACGCTGGGATGCGTAATCTTCTCTTTGAGAAGCACTTTTAGTAGAATGCACTGCAGATAAGCAAATTTCGTAAAATAGTTTTGATTACCTTTTAACACTAAGCCTGTAAAGGTTTGCACATCTTTAACTCTTGGGATCTTTTTTGTATAGAAAATTTAGCGTCTTATAATAACTGATTCTGATTTTAATGTTCGAATTACCCCTAGTCTCAGAGGAATGGAGGTGTTGCCGGAATTGAGAGATAATAAACTTTTATGACGATTAGTCTGTTGTATAGGGAAATGACAGAAGCCATGAATTCCTTTTCATCCGGAATTACCCCATTCTGTCCCTCTAAAGAGTCTAAAGTCTGAACTCTCTAAAGGTTTATCTCGTCCACCTGCGGAGTTCCCCGTTCGGGATACAACTGTAACTTGTAAAACTGTACACTGTATTTACAGTGCCTGTTAAAATCGGCGTAAGTAGCATTTTCTACCTGAGTTTAAAATTGCCCAGGAAAAATATCACTGCTATTTTGAAATAAATTAATCCCTTCGAAGAAAACAATTATCCGCCTAGACTGTAAATGCGGCAACGGTACTGGCTGAATATTTTGAAATGAGTATTGGGCACTGAGTGAATTGGATATATGACTCTATTTGCAAAAGGATTCTTTGAAAAATGACCACAAACTTCAGATTTTTGTCAATTTTTGACGAAGGACTCCATTATGGGTCAGTTTTGCATTTCGGCCAGAGTCAAATATCATAAATCTGTAATTTTAAGAAAAGTCATAGCTACTTTGAAAGTTTTAAGATTTCATAATTTTGTTATTCAATTCAGAGAGAGAGAGAGAGAGGGGGGGGGAGAGAGAGAGTATGCAATATTATACATTATACACGTCACCAGAAAATACTGCCGGACCTATATAATAAAGTATTTCAAATATCCATGTCCGGTAGTTTTTGGAGGGATTTGAAAGTTTTAAGCAAAGTCTTTTCTAGCACTTTTTAATCGTTCACCCCCCGCCCCCAACAACCTCACTCCCTCACTCTCCTTTTGCCATCAACCTGCTGAAATAAATTCTAGCCCTTTGTATACGATCTTTGCCGGATCTGTATACACTTCGTAAAAGATTATCAAAGGGCCGTTCACAAAAAAACCTAACGTCTTTTGGGGGGAAGGGGGTCACCTCGAGCATTACGCTAATGTTAAAGTTACATACACTTACTATAGAAGAAGCGTTATGTAGCGGGGGGATTTGCTAATCATTTGTAGGGTCAAGATTTGCAGAAAAAAGTGTTACGTATTTTTTGAACGGCCCCTATAACAGTAAATTCTGGGGTTTTACCGAGGGGGTATTCACTCTTCAAAAACCTGTACGAAGTAATACCGCAGGGTGATCCAAATTTATACCCGGAAAAATTATATTTTTTCTGATTAACCCCCCCCCCCCATTTGTTCGTTTTTCGGGAAAAGAAAATCCGTTCTTTAAAAAACCAAAAAAATCAACGTTAACCCGTGCTCCCGGACTTTTGAAATTAACATGGGGTTTTAAATGGGAAAAGCTCGGTTTTAGAAAAAATGGAAAAAGTACTTTTTGTGAATCAAAGCCTTGAAAATGCCCCAAAAAATGCAAAATAACGGTTTTCTATCAAATTAATGCTAAAGACGGTATTTTTTTGGAATTTTTCAACGTGAATTTTTTGTAATCGATAAGTGACGAATTTCCAAGCATTTTTTAATAATTTCGAATTGTATAATCCATTATTATTATTAATTTAAACCATTTTTTTCCTCCTGTACGTCGTGATAAGTTATTATATTTTGGGATGACTGATATAAAGTTGATGAATGTCAAGAGCAGTACTTCTTGTTTAACACATTTTGTAATAATTCAAACAATTTTGATTTGTTTAAACAATTGTTTCCCCTGTAAATCGTAAAAAGTTTTTTTTGCGATAAATGACAAAATTAACGAATATTAAGAGTACTATTTTTTTAAGAGATATTGAGCCATTATTTAAACAATTAATAATCATTCACTTGCGCCTTTTCACAGGAAAGGTGGAGAAAAGTTTAGTTTTTTCGAATATCTTGCACTATGTCGCTTATTATTATATAATAAGTATAGTCCTTTTTTCTGAAAATCACCCCCGTAGATTAATGGAATCTGTGAATTGAAAATAATGTGCATGTAGATCTTTCCTAAAGCATATACATAAATGAAACAGTGAAGTAATTTTAAGAAAAAAAGGACTATACTTTTCTCAGAGCAATCGAATTTAATTCTTTAAACAATATACGGTACACGTTCTGAGATAAGGAAATACTAAGTAACAAACGACATAGTGTGAAAGATTCGAAAAAACTATACTTTTCTCCACCTTCCCTATGAAAAGGCGCATAAGTGAGTGATTAACACTTGTTTGAATAATTGCGGAAAATCTTAAACAAAAAAATATTACTCTTAACATTTGTTAATTGTGTCATTAATTGCAGAAAAGAATAACTTTTCACGGTTCACAGGGAAGAAAATCGTTTAAACAAATGAAAATTGTTTTAAAAATTACTATATATCCTTAAGAAAAAAATATTACTCTCAACATCCGTTAATTGTGTCATTAATTCCAGAAAATAATAACTTTCCACGCTTTATAGGGGAAAAAATTGTTTAAACAAATGAAAATTGTTTAAATAATTACCAAATATGTTAAACAAGAAGTACTACTCTTGTTATCAATCAACTTCATATCTTTTATCCAGGACGATAATAACTTTTCACGACTTGCAGGGGGAAAAATTGTTTAAGCAAATAATAATTGTTTAAACAATTCAAAGTTATTTTGAAAATACTCGGAAACCCTTCAATTATCTATGGCGAAAAATGTTGAAGAAATGTTCTTGTAGCTTGTGTCGTTTTTCCAAAAAGTTAATTCTTTAATCTTTAATATATTTTTATAACAAAAATTTATAACAAATTTGTAGATCATTCTTGGTTAAACAACTTTCATATTTCAATTTTTTTTCGCCTCTTATGCCAGTTTTCCAAAAAAAAAATTTTTTTATTTTTAATCTTATTTTGTACGATTGAAACAAAAACTATGCATCTTATACCAAAAATTAATAATAACGTAGCTCTTTTTTGGATGAACAACTTTTGTTCATTTTTTTTCGTAGCTTGTGCTATTTGTCCAAAAAATTAATTTTTTCATTTTTTAATGTTTTTTTTTACGATTATAACAAAAACTGCGCGTCCTATGAAAAAAAATTAATCCAAATTTGAAAAATAACGAATTTATAAAATTTTGATTTTGGTATCGAATGAAATTATCTTTATAAATTGTGGTTTGAACATTTTTCTGAACATGTATGGAATTTTTAAGCACTGAAATACACCATTAAAAAATCGACAATAATTCTATAACATATACTCAATTCCAAAATTGTGGAAATTTTCTGTAATTCTGATTTCAACTCCTCGATGTTATGTATTTTTTCTAGTGTATTTCTATGCTAAAAAAGTTTACACATGCTCAAAAAAATGTATAAACCACAAGTTATAAAGATAATCTCATTACTCATTAAATACCAAAATCAAAATTGTTAAAATCGCTGTATTTTCAATTTTGATTGCTGAGTCTTGGTGATTTTTTTCCTAGTGCATTTTAGTCACTATCACTGGAAAACAGAGGTGAATTAAATAGGAATTATCTCTTAGAAAATAATTGAATACAATCCGTAACACATTGGGAAGTCTTTTTTGACTTTATAGTCGCTTCTTTTGAAAGTGTCGATCACTGCTTTCAGTTTTCTTTTTGAATTATATCTTTATAATTCAAAAAATTTTAAATATAATGCTTACAGCTGCGTTCAGTTTGAAGTGTACAAATATTTTACCTATTTCTCACAGTGATAATTTATAACCTTTAAAATTGAATAATTTTAGGTACAAACATGAAAAAGTAAACTAATTTCAAAGTTATAGCGTTTATATTAGGAATTTAACCATTGAAACCTCTGAGCTTTTTTTAAAACTTTTTTTACTTTTTTAAAAACTTTTTTTCTGCGTTTACAAAACAACTTTCTTAAATCTGATAACTTTTTTAGAGTAAAAGAAGTAAAAAGAACTAAAATTATCAAATCTAATTTTTTAATTTTGGTTTATATTGTTACGTATACGACCAAAAAATAAAAATTTTATACGCCAGAAATTGCAAAAAGAAAGGTATTTTTTTATGTTGCGATGTTTTTTAAAAGGCTTATCGCTATTTCAAAAATATTTAAAGTCTTAATTATTATTAAGGCTATTATGGACTATATTATAGTTGAGACATTTTTAATTTGTAGCACTCAGTATATTGAATAATTTGAAATATAAAGCTATTTAAATATGCAAACATTTTGAATTCAAAGTGTTTGATAATTTTAGATTGAAGCATTTCAAATTATTTAGTTACAACCTGAAATCTCTTCAAGTTTCAGGATTTTAAATTAACGTCTTTTAATACTTGAATCATAATTTTAGTAAGATCAAAATCATATAAATTGAGATCGATTTGAAAGTAGGACTATTGAAAATTAGGAGTACTTGAAATAATTCAACAAATGTTTAGTGCCAAAAACTTTTTTAACTGGTGCTTCTTTCAAGCTTTATTTATTTTTTGATGATTTGGCACCCCACAAATTATTCTTTCTAGTGATAAAATAACACCTGATTCTTGTAAAAATTAAAAATATATATATTTATAGTGTCCATTCAAGGTAAATCTTGTTCTTATGCTTGTTTCTGAATAAATTGACTCTATTATTGTTTCTGATTTCGTTATGTCACTCATGGATTGTGTTTTTCATAGAAGAATATTAAACTTTGATTTTTTTTTCACATTTATAAAATAATAATTAAATTCACTCAGGGCAATTTTTATAATATTTTTCGAATGGGTTACAGTAGGGAGAATCGAGGATGAAAAAAATGTAACAAAAGTACAGCGTACACGAAAATTCTGCGCGTTATTACGCATAATCACACATCATTACGCTTCATCAAACCATTATTACGCGTTTTGGTGCGGATACTATATCCTTAATTGATTTATAATGAATCCTTTTCATATTAAGGCAAAAATGTCGAGTTATTTCACACAAAAAACAGAAGTGAATTTTTGTTGCGGGTAATTTTCAAGCAGATAAAGTCGAATTTTTTCGCATCGAAACAAAACAAGATTTAATAGAGTTGACATGGTAACCATTTCCCATGCGGTGGGTAAATCTTAACACGTGAAGTTAATTTTTGTTGCAGGTAAAGATTACTCTGAAATCGCTGTAAAGATTACATTTCGTTTTTTCTGTGTTTGTATGGACAATTTCCACTTTGCAAGAATTGAACCATATGTAGCGTCGGTCACATGCGTTGTTCAGAAAACATTTTCTCTTTTTTAGAACTATTTTGTATGAATATTCATGTTATAAAATGAATTACTAGTTAAAATAAAAATTTCAATTTCTTAAGAAAATAAAGTTTACGTAAAACCTGAAGATGACTAAATGGTAAATCGCTGTGGGGGTCCAACACTTTGCCGACTACCCATAATAATCCAAAGAATACCATTGGCCATAAACAGCTTGACTAACGAAAATCCGAATGAAATCGGTTTATTTGCAGCGTTGTGCTTCAAAAATATGATAGGGTCATTTTGTGAAAACGACTGAATATTGCAACCCTTGTGCCTGATTGGGGTCACACGGCTGAGAGCCAAGACACCCGACTTTCTCTACCTAGAGAGCAAAAGTCAACTGGCCATAAAAACTACTGCAAAGGGCCCGTAAATTTTCCAAAATACTGACCTCGAAAGCACCAAATGTTCTGACCGAGTGCTCACCTTGTGAAAATGAAAGCCCTTTCGATAATTGTGTAACACATTTTTTTTCTCACTTTCTCGTTTTTCTTAAAATAAAGCTAGAACTTCATATCAGCAATACACAAAAGAAACACATTTGTAATAATTGAAATACTGTTCAGAAAAATAGTTCAGAATTATTTATGAATTAGTGACATGGGCGGCGATACACGATTTTTTACTAATCGACGGACGTCATTGACTTTATGGTCCGTACCTAAATTACGTAACAGCTCAAGGCGGGGCGGGGGCGCCCCCCGAGTTATTTTTTCACGATTTGGTACGGTAGGGGAGGGGGTCCTTCATTCATGTGTGTAATTTTGGGAAATTCGCAAATGAAACAAATAATTCGCAGTAAATTGTACAGAACATAGTCAGGGAAAAGTCAGAGATTTAACAACATAAATTCTTGTAAAAGTCAAAGTATGCACGAACTTCAGAGTTTAGGCTCTCGGGCTTTGGGCACACCATAACACGGCTTACGTTCTCAATTATTTCTCGATTTTATATTTACAGGGCTTGTAGAGGACATTGTAAGCTACCTATATAAAAAAATGAAGAGAGTAAAAAGTATTTTCAAATATTTTTTCGAAACTGCGTTTTATTACGAATGATTTGAAAAAAAAATAGATCTCAATATCATTAAAATCACCAACGTTATAAAAGTTTAAGAAAAAAAGGAGCAACATTTTCAATTTTGAATATATTCTAAGATTTTTTATTTTTTCAAAAGTTATTCTAGGGTTTTTCTTTCAACTTTCATTAAAATTACTAACGATAGCATGGCATTCCTCTAATAGTAAAAAATAACATTACAAATTAAAAAATTAGATTTTTTTTGGATTTTTTGAAAAAGGACACAAGGTACAATACAAAATTATTAACTGAAAGTTATTCATCCAAAAGGGATCTACAAATTTGTAATTAATCATTTTTAGATAGGACGAGTAGATTTTCTTTTAATCGTGAAAAATAAGATTAAAAATAAAAAAATTAAATTTCTGGAAAAGCGACGTAAGAGACGAAAAAAAATGAAGAGACAACAGTTTTTTAACCAAAAAAACATCTACAAATTTGTTACAAACTTTTACTATAAAAATGCCTTAAAAATAAAAAAATTAACTTTTTGGAAAACGACACAACTTACAATAACATTTTATTTAACAAAAAATTTCCCCTAAATTATATCTCCAAATTATCTTTGGAACACCTTTCCGCTAGGTTGGGTATTTTCGGTTTAAATCGTAAAAAAAAACATTGAAAATAAACAAATTTAATTGATGAAAAAACGACACAAGTTGCAATAAAATATGTAATAACAAAATTGTTTTTATTTTTTAGAATCTGCACTTTTTTTAAATATAAAAAGAAGACTTATTTTGCAATATTTATGGAATAAGCAATCCCAGGCTGAGGTACATAAATAAATGTAATATATACATTTGATATAATAGTGTTGAACATGATGTAGAAAAGTTCCCATTTTGGACAAAATCGAGTGCGAGGCACGAGATACGTGATGAGATTGTGTTCGTTAAAGCCGAAGGAGCTTTAAAAAAAGAGAATTCACAATCACCAAATTATAATGAACTTGTCGATGCTGCGACCTTTAATTTTAAAAGGTCTGTTGACATATATGAGGAAAGTATAAAGACCGAGCGCGTAGCGCGAGGTAAATACATGATCAAACGCGAAGCGCGAGGTAAATATATTATCGAGCGCGAAGCGCGATGACTAACAGATGCGCGCCCTAGGCACGCTCAGACTTCGAGCACGCGAGCACAGTGTTCGATGAGAATGCGTCCGCGCGGCGGGCAGATTTTTTTTATTAGATCTTACATTAGTCTTGTTGACTAGCGTAAGGTAATTTAATGTTGTCGGTGGAATGACTGTTTTCGATCTGCTAGTCATGCAAATGGTAATCATTTTTTTTCCTGCTATTAGTAATAAAAAAAATATTTTTTACTACCTCGCCTCGCAAGTTTGAACGCGCCTGTGGCGCGCGACTGTTGGTTATCGCGCTTCGCGCTCGATAACGTATGTACCTCGCGCTATGCGCTCAGTCTTTATATTCCCCCACCTTTGTGCGCAGGCCTTTTAAAATTAAAAGTCAAAGCATCGACAACTGTAATTTGGTGATTGTGAATTCCCTTTTGTTAAAGCTCCTTCGGCTTTAACGAACACACTCTCATCACGTATCTCGTGCTTCGCACTGGATTTTGTCCAAAATTAGTTGTTTTGATAATCTTGTAGGGCTTCCAAAAAGTATATAGACGACAACAACGACGATAGACAGACAGACACCGACGTAAAAACTATTTTTTCTGACTTAGGGGGCCTCAAAACGTCGACATTTGATGAAATCCACCAAAGCCATTTTTCACATAAAACCAATACCTTCTCATTATGATGAGAATGTAATAATTCATGATTTTTTGTGCGAGCAAAATTTGAATTTTCGAAGCATCATTTTTCTTCTCTTGACTTTTTTTCATATCGTGCGTTTTTTGGCTTAAAATGTTAATTTTCGTTTATTTTTTGGGATTTTGAAAATTTTATAACTCTGACAATTTTCCTCTTATCTAAAAAAGTCATCAGGCTAAATTTTTCGAATTTTTTAGTACTACAGATAGCCGCACATAGATTTCTTGAATTTCGAAAAAAATTGTCTGAAAAATTTTGAAAATGCTTCAATATTTTGAATTTCCTTTGAAAATTTCTGGTTAACGAACTTGATCTTTCTTTTTGGTCTCTGAACCTGTGTGCCATAGCACAATCCAATTTGATTAGTCTTCCCGAAGTTATCCGGTATACATACGACAACGACGACAACTACGACGAGAGAGACAGACAGACATCGACGTAAAAACTATTTTTTCTGACTAAGGGGGCCTCAAAACGTCGATATTTGATGTAATCCACGAAAGTCATTTTTCACATAAAACCAATACCTTCTAATTATGATGAGAATGTAAAAATATGTATTACTACTTGTAATAATAAAAAAAAATTATGACAATTTCCACGACTATACTGTATTTGATCTACTATATAGTAGATCAAATACAGTTATTCCACTGACAACCATAAAAAGTTATTAGAAGTTATTTAGCGCCTTATTACTCTTTTTCACGGAATTTCTGATTCCTTATGGTTTTTTACATTATACGGATCCGGCAAAAATCGTACACAAACTTTCCTTATATCAACGGAACAATTTCTTCAATTCAATGAAACTTTGTTTGACTATAATGTGAAAAATATTACTCATATGCAAAGAAAGTTCATTACTTTTAAAAAACTCTAATTAGATAACGTATACCTATAGTGAAAAGTATCATTACGCACAAGACATTATCGAAGTAAATGACTGAATTAGGAAGATTTTAAGCGTCAAGTCATAACTTTCTACAAATCTACATGTATGTTTAATTTAAAAAATAAATAGCTAAGTATAAGTGACGAATTTTAAACGACACTATTATATGAATCGATCATAATGAGAGTATGATGACTTCCTTAAAGCTAAGTAATTAAGGCTGATACCTTCACCTTCTACTGTACTTGCCAGTAAAAAACATTAAATGACTCATGTTTTAAGATAAAATCAAGCTCTAATTTACCAAATAACTCTCCAACAATAGCAGAATGAAAGGAAATATTTGTTTGGTGACTTGAAAATATGTTAGCATGTTATCAATGTTAAATATTTTAAAAAGTACTTATACTTTTTTTTGCTTTCTTTGCTAACATCTCTAACATCTCTATTAATATCAAAAACTGGAAAAAATTGTTGAAATTATAATTTTATTCTAAAACATGTGTCTTAACATTTGTTTTTAAAAAACTGGAAAATTATTATACAGAGTATAAGAGACTTTATAAAATGATGGCCCTATCTAGAAGTCTAGCAACAAGATTTTGTTTTAGTGATGGATAAAAAGGAAATTTTGTAGTTCACCGATTAATGTAAGATTCTATATTAAGCATTGTTTAATAATGGTATGGTAAACAATTAAACATTTAGATACACTGATTAATTCCCAGTAAAATTGAGCGGGTGGGTGAAATAACGTTCTCCTTGGATTTTCAGAAGTCACTTGTTTTCTATTTTTTCTTCATGATGTTACGTATAAATAATTTGCAAATCAAATGGAAAACAAGTGACTTCTGAAATTCCAAGGAGATCGTTATTGCACCCGCACGCTCAATTGTTACTAATGTAATCGCTTTCAGAGTTTAAGCTGTCGGAAAATTGAAAAGAGTTATACAGAAAGGTATAACGTGTTAATCTTGCTGCTAATAGAAGCGGCATTATATTGCTTCTTCTAAACATAATAACAGTAACAGTAAGGGGTTAATTTTAAACTCAGTCATTAAATCACAATTATATTGTTTTGGTCACGTAGTCCTAGAGTGACTATATTTCAAACAACACTAACTCAAATAGTGGCTGCCTATCCAGTCGACACAACTGACCAGGTAAATTTTCTTAGAAGGTTCGAGGATTGTTTTATTGTGGCACTTGACTTTCTGTGGAATTGAGATGGAGTCAAATAGGATTTTAGTATTCTGTCAGTCAAAAAACCGCAAGGAGGAGTCAAGAGAAGGAACGTAAAGTTTTATTATATACATTATATACTTAGAATATTATAAAACAATATATTGTATATAATAAATTCTACATAATATTTGAATTTTTGAAGACAATTTGAATGTTTGTAACCTTCATTTATAGAAAAATGGCATTCAGAGAGTTAAATTCGACACTAGCAGGTACACTACTTGATTTACCTGATGGACTTTTAGCCCCTAATCTCTTTAACGACAAGCCAAGTCCCTTTCAAATTCGAAGGATTGAAAAAATCCCCGTATCTACAAAGTCACTGGTCAAATTTACAATCGACGCATAAAATCGTCACTACACAATTCCTCTATTATCTACCTCATTGACTCCTTGCCCTGAACAGTTTATGGTGTGAATAATAAGTTCTTGTAAATTCCAAACAGCTGTTTTCTATTCACTCTCTTTAAATGAAAGAAGTCACGACTTTTCCTAATTCCAAACAGATTTGCGAAATTTTCGAAAACGGTTAAACACTCAATGAACCCTCAAGTAATATATTAGTTAAAGGTTTATTTTAGATACCTATTTAGGCATTTAGGTATTTTCAGGTAAAAGGGAAACTTGCATCTTTGACTTTGTGATGAACTAATAACTCGAATAAATTTTCCACACCACATAGGCGTGAGAGAAAGAAAGACTATAACGACGCCTGCCTGCTATGAAAAATTAATTTGCAGGGATCACAGTCCATCACCTTTTTTTTTACCTAATCCCCCTTTTCCCCCTTTAAACTTTAAAAATCCCATCAAACACCAAAATCGAGCATTTTTATCTAATTTTCCCCTTTCTCTCTTTTTTACGAGGTTGCAATTTATTTTTTGAGAACCAGAAACAAAAATTCCAGACATTAGTAAACAAGATGCTTTGAAAGAGATTCTTTTTGATAATACCAATTTATCGAAAAACAAAACCTGAAAGATAATTCAATTCTGTAGTTGCAAATCAAAAACATCTTTATAGAGGTAACAGGCTTCATAGGCAAAAATGCTCTAAAAACAGGTGAAATAAGAAGATTTTTTACGAAAATAGTGAAATAAATTCTTTTCAATAAAATTATTGTGTATAATATTTTGAATTCAATTTAACCCTAAAATAGGAATTAACAACAAAAAAGTTAATTTTCAACCAAATAGTTGAATTCTTAATACAAGAAGACGAAGTTTCAACAAAATAGTTACATTTCCAACTAAAATATGAATTTTCAACTAAAAAAATGATGAATCATCAAGCAAAAGAATGAGTTATGAATAAAGTAGTTCAACTTTTAACCAAGTAGTAGAAGTTTCTACCAATAAAGATGAATTCTCAACGAAAAATATAATGTTTGATATTTTCAAAAAAAGATTTTAATTTTAAATTAAACAAAAATTGTGTTTGTCCAAAAAATGACAAATTTTCGACAATATATTAAATTTATTAACCAAATTCTTTAATTTTAAAGCCTAAAAGACGAATTTTCTACAGAAACTTTAGTTGTCAAACCTAAAATAGGAATTGTCAACAAAAAAGTTAATTTTCAACCAAATAGTTGAATACTTGATACAAGAAGACGAATTTTCATCAAAAAATAGTTTTATTTCCAACCAAAAAGATGAATTTTCAAATAAAAAAATGATGAATCATCAACCAAAAGAATGAAATATGAATAAAGTAGTTCAACTTTTAATCAAGTAGTAGAAGTTTCTACCAGAAAAGATTTATTCTCAACGAAAAATGTAATGTTTGATATTTTAACAACAAAAAAAGATTTTAATTAAAAAAAAAGTTCTGTTAATCCAAAAAAGACCAATTTTCGACTTAATAGTTAATTTTTCAACCCGATTGTTTAATGTTGAAGCCTAACAGACGAATTTTCTACAAAAAGTTGAATTGTCAACCCTAAAATAGGAATTGTCAACAAAAAAGTTAATTTTCAAACAAAAAGTTGAATTTTCTACCAAAATAGTTGCATTTTTAGCACAAAAATACGAATATTCAATAAGAAATAGTTACATTTTCTACCAGAGATGAATTTTCATCTAAAATGATGAAACATCACAAAAAAAAATTGAAACAAAGTAGTTCAACTTTTAACCAAGTAGTTGAATTTTCAACCATGAAAGATTTATTCTCAACAAAAAGTGTAATAGTCGGTATTTAAACAAAAAAAAAATATTTAAAAAAAAATAGAAAATAATTGAATTTATCAACAACAAACAATTTTTTGAACAAAATAGTTGATTTTTCAACCAAAACAGGGTTTTCTGTCAAGAAAGAACAACAATTTCTACCAAATTGTGAAATTTTCAAGTCAAAAAGCCGAATTTACTACAAAACAGTTGAATTTTCAATCCGAGAATATAAGTTTGCCCTGATTTGCCAAAGAAAAAACAGTTAATTTTCAACCAATTCGCCCAGTACTATAGCTGACGGCCGGCTCAACAATCGGGTTAGTAATATGCCGACAGTATAAATATTAAAAAATGACAAAAATAAGTTTAAAAATATGGTTCATGTGTTCTAAAATTTCGAAAAACTATAACTATATAACTATCACGGAAACAATTTTTTTCCTGTTTTTTTTTTTTAAGGAAAAATTGTAAGTTCCATCTCTATGATAAATTGTAAATGTTCAGAAAACATTACGTTTAATGTAATTCTTAATCAATGTAAAATTGTCTAAAACACCTAAAAAGCAAAACGTTGCACGAAAGTATAACAATATTTGTGATTAAAAAAATTATCGCAGTTCGCGATAAAATTCCGTTGTAAAATGGTCTTAAACGCGAAAAAAAGAAATATTACACGAAGAAAAATTGTATTCGATTAAAATTATTGATTTGAAAAATGTTTTTAATTAATTAGAGGAAGACTTAACTTTTTTGAGCTGTGGTTTATGAGGATGCTTTTTTTCAATGACTTTCAATTCTGTAGGTATAGAGTATAGACTATAGATACTGCTAGTCGATAGATTTAGGTATAGATGTAGGTTCGGAACCACGTAGCTTTAGAAACTTTATTTGTAATATAATATTTAAAAATTTAATATATGATTATGTATTCATTCTAAGCAGGACAATTAATATTTATGGACAAAATACTCGCAATCAATTGATATTTATTTTTTAAGTACATACCTTTTTTGTCATATATTTTTAGAGTATAGCAATATAGTGGGTGTTAAAATTAACCAAAAAGTTTGAATGAAATTTACATTTTTGAAATTATAAAGAATATTCGGACGATATGCAGGTGTATGAGGATGAATTGATCAAGTAAATACGTCCTAAAAACAATTGAAAAATTTTAATCATTTTAAAAATTAACTCAAGCATTTTCGTACGCCAGGAGTTTGCCAGTACAGAACCGGTACTGGTGTGCAGTACCCCGCCAGAACCGCACGCCAGTACTGCGGCGTATTACCAGCCAGTACTGGACCAGTACATATAGCCAGTACTAGTTAAAGAAAAAAGGCGCTACTGTTAAAGAACACTTTTTTGAGTAAGTTCCTTTAAATGATTTCGTCAAGAGTCTATCTGGCACATCCCCTTCAATATGTTTAAAGTGGACAAGGTGAGTTTGACAAGCGTAAAGTTGGCGCGTGCAGATCAGGGGGCGTGCGTATAAGCTTGGCACGCTTGGCACTCTTGGCACGCTTGGCACGTGTGAAGTTCAACTTCCTCAGTTTCTCAAGTACCTCTACACTTTACAGTTTTTACACTTTACACAATAAGAAAATTATGTCCAAGCGGCATCAAGTTTTATTTTATATTTACATTGGCCGTGTCTACGCATCTCAAAATTTCAGTATGAATAGCGGGTAATGGAAAAGGGGGTTATTCGACTTCACTAATGGGCCCAAGTGGGGAACCATACATAACAATTTTGTGAGGCTCTTCACTTGGGGTGATCGCTAGAGAGATTGATCAGCAACCTGGGTCGGAGCAGTGTTGCGGAATAAACGCGTCATTTAAATAAATAACACGAGAATTCCAGATCAATCTAAAATATCTATACCTAACACCTAACACCTATATACCTATCTACCTTATACCTATATACCTATTTAACCCATACCTATCTACTCTATACCTATATACCCATATACACACCACTATTTTCCAACCGAGCAAGTCACGCCTACCCCGAAAGGGAATGGCTTAATGGTATAATAATAATAATAATAATAATAATAATCCCGCGTTTCGGGAATTGGGTAAGGAGCAAAAGGTGTTTGTTGGTCACTCCGAATTGCTGGAAATCGAGATACTTCTATTTACATTATAGAAAATAATTACCTATTATATACATATTTTTCATCAGAACAAACAACTGCGTAGCAATAAGAGCCATAGCAAATGAAAATTGACATTTTTGTTTATCTTTTCCGACAAAAACGGGGTTAACTTTTGCTGCGAGTCGTTGATACGTATTTCTCTTGCTTAAAAACTTAATTTAAGTAATCAGATTTTTGCTAACAAAAAGTTGGGCAATAATTTGTATTTGAAGTATGTTCAACAAGTGAAAAAAAGCATTCTTTTCTTATTTTGAAACAGTTTTTTCCATATTATAGACATGATTTTTCGTGAAAATAAATTTTCAAATTTAGGAAACCAATTATCCCTAAAACTAACCGGTCAAGTATAGCGCTAGGGTTAGTATTACGAAATTTTTCGTAACGTTAGCCCTGAACGAGCTGGGAGAGCGATTAGTCTTACGGAATATTCCGTAACGGTAGAAAGTTCGTATATTTTGTAAGTTAGAACAATTTATTAGGTAATATTTTTTAGTAATCAGTGGCCAAACGACGTGAGATACGAGAAAAAGTCTGAAGGAGCAATTATAGCTTTCAAAAAGTCCTAAAAAATTTCTTTTGATCATTTTTTGATAGGACTTGTCATTTTGGTTTTATTTATCGAAAGTATGTATACCATTAAGCCATTCCCCTTTCAGGGTAGGCGTGACACTACCCGATTCCGGTAGTGTTTCTAGGTGGATAGTTTTCTTGTAGTTATAAATAATTTATAGTTATAAAATTATTTATAGTTTATTTATAGTTATAAAAAATTTCGAACCAAACGGTGTGAGATACGGAAAAAATGTTCAACAAGGAATTGCTTCCATAAAGTCCTACAAAATTTATTGGAATCATTTTTGGATATGAATTAACATTTCTTATTCATCGAAAATACTATGAAAAAAAGTCGAAAATTTAAATTTTTAGCCAAAAGACGCGAAATATGAGGAAAAGTTTTTGGAAGAATTTCAGTGTTTGAAAATTCCTACAACATTTCTTTGAACCATTTTTTGACAGAACTCCTCGTTTTTAATTTATTTATCGAAATTGACATGCAAAAATCGAAAATTCCAATATTACGCCAAAAGACACGAGATACATAAAAAGTCTAAAATAAGACTTGTAGGATATTTTGTTTCATCCATGAAAAATAATATGAAAACAAAAATCCTATTTTTACAATAACGCGAGATAGAGAAAAATGTCTGAAGAAAGGATTGTAGCTTTTTATTGTAAGGTACACTGAAAGAAATTTAGTTACATAATACGTTAAAACCGATATTACAGTTTAGTATAATCTTTTACGATTTAGGGAAATCGGGTATTTATATCAGAAAGTAATATAGTATCTATTAAAGATCTATGAAAAATTTACTTTGGAAAATTAATATAAGTTCTACAAAACTTGTAAAAAAAATTGTGATATTTAAAATTCACTATATCAAATTCAAGCAGGACAATTATGCCGAATATTGGAAAGATTGGAATAATTTTTTCACATTTTGAAAGAGAGGATTCTGAAATTTGCTAAAGTTTATACTAAAAAATATGAGTCATTCGAAAAGAATGTGACGGACGAAAATACGAAAAGGACAAGTTCGTAACCCGTCGTGAATCTCCGTCAATTCACACTGCACAATTAGAGCACATAAATACGCACATTATTATTATCAGTATTCATAAACACTGTAGAACACATTCGCTGAGGTAACTTAACTTATAACATTTACTTATATACATAGTACGCATACATATACATATAACACACGCATCGCACGCAAATCACGCTGAGAGAAGGGGTTTGAAGATTCCTTATATACTAAGTAGTGAAAGTTTTTGTAATTGTGAGAAACGGCATGATGCTTAATAACTCGACTTAAAAAAATTCAAAATTAAAAGTAAAAACAGGAAAATATTCTGTTTTAATAAGGTCAAAACTGGGATTGAATTAAATTCAAAAATATCTATAGGTTTTTCGTTTTTTTTTTCAATCGTCTCGTTCCCGCCTCAGATTCGGCTTGATAATACAAGTACCAGTGCTGGGTCAAAAATGGTGGGTGCCCCGAACTTAATAAAAATGTTGAATAAATGAAGCATATTATTATACAATTACAGGGCCATCGACAAGAGCAAATTAAAGAATTTTGGTGGTGTATTTTCATGGAAAAATTGTTATTAATGATTAATAAATTTATTCTTTAAAACTGAACTGAACTGAAAGTTGAACTATTTTGCAAATGTGGAATCATTTATAAATATTGGGACTAAGAAGATTTTTTTGTTAGTGAAATAAATTAAGCAATTTATCATATCGAACAATAATTTATTAGAGGTAGTAATACTGATAAAAAGCATCTATTGAATACATGTTACTCCTTATATTTAATCACATCCAGGTTTTGGCTATATAAAAGAACCCATCCTTGAGCTTATTGACATAAGAGAACGTAGCATTACTTAAATCGGACTTTTTAATGATTTCCCAATGAAAATAGTCAGTGCGATAGATCTTGTACGCTCTGATATGTTCATTGAGATAGCAGTCAGGCATCGATTTCACCACAACAAGAAAGTCTTCCTTATTAATTAAAATTATCGAGTGGACAAAGTAGAATTCTTCGCCTAAGTCAGAAAAAGTGATTATTATAGTGTTTTCCTTAATTGTCTTTCCCATGTACTGAATCGAATTAGTGATTGAGACGTTATTATTAATTAAATAATTCGGCAGTAAATGTACGTAATAAGATATATCCACTAAATGGATATATACGGGAATCTTGATCAGTTTAGCGGGAAACACGAGGTTCTCTGATTCACATCGTTAGCGCTCGGCTATGAGGTACGATCGGCGGATTCGGCTAACCTCGGGAGATTATCGGAGCTATTCGGATTTTTTGATATAGTTATTTGCAATTTCCTCAACTGAAGCTTACAATTTCTGTTAGCGTCTATCACAGAAAACAAAAATATCACTTATTTCTTTTCACTTTCTCATTGACTATATTAATTTGTAGAATATTTGTATTAACTTATGTAACTCAAACTATTAATTTCTGTAATTGTTTTTATATTGTTTGATAATATCACTATCAATTTTTATCATTCTGCGTTTCAATACATGAAATATCAATCTTTGCTATTGAATATACCAATTCTTGTTCTCAAGATATTAAGTTTTCATATTTGAATTGTAAAGTTTCGTAAGTACGCTAACAATAATTTTTATATCTACACGATTTCCCCAAATCGTAATCGACTATATCAATTATGAATATTGAAATAGCAAGTATTGTTACAAAATTTCTTTCAGTGTAATTAAGAAAATAAATAAATAGCGCGAGTGTCACGATGAGAAATTGAGAATGTGTACCTCAAAGCCTACAGAGCTTTCAGCAATTTAATCTTTAACCTACTTAATTACGTAGAAAATTCGGAGTATGAAGATGCATACATATACTGGGATCGTATCCCAATATCGCGAAATCCAACAGACGCGCGCCCACGGCGCGCTCAAACTTGCGAGCTAAGTGAGCCGCGCGCAGAACGTGCGATGAGAATATGGCCGCCGCGCAACAGCGGGCAGATTTTTGGTTTAAGTTTAATCTTTTTTGTTTAAAAATTTGACCATTTTTGAACATTGCTTCTTTGTATAGGTTGATAATCAAACTATTGCGTTGAAAATTTAATTATTTTGTGGAAAATTCAACTATTTTATTAAATAGTCATCTTTTTTGTTCTAAAATTGAACTACATTATTGAAAGCTGGTCTTTTTGGAATTGGAAATTCATCTTTCTGGGTTGAAAATTCAACTGTCATTTTTAAAAATCGTATTTTTGGCTTAAGGATTCGATTAGTAGGTTTAAAATGCAACTGTTTGGTCTGAAAATAATTTTTTTGTTTGATGAAAATTCAACTATTTGGTTAAAAAATCATCTTTCTTCGTTGAAAATTCATCTCTTTTGGTAGAAAATTAATCTTCTTTGTTTGAAAATTCAACTATTTTGTTGAAAATACAATATATTTGGACGCTAAATCTCAAGAA
This sequence comes from Andricus curvator, assembly GCA_932195095.1. Lineage (NCBI taxonomy): Eukaryota > Metazoa > Arthropoda > Insecta > Hymenoptera > Cynipidae > Andricus > Andricus curvator. The sequence goes on from CAKNYM010048600.1 coordinate 44,292, forward strand.
TTTTAGTTTAAATTCAATATGGTACCTATACCATATTAAAATATTATGTTTGTATATTTTGTGTTTTATTTGAGGCTTTTATTAAATGAAATCGAAGAAAAAACGTTGATTTAACAGGGGATGGGGAGTTCGTATTTGTGACGTCTCCCTGGAGTGTTCAAGGTTTGTGTGATGACATCTGACGAAGAAGGGGAGGGGTGGAAAAAGGGTTAAAAATAACGTAACGTAGTTTTTGAACGGCCCCTAACTGAAAATTTATGCTTTCGGTTTGATTGAGGTCATGCTAACACTTTTCCGAGCATTTTTCGCGAATTTTGCAGGAGGCTTATTCTTACTGAAGAATTTCATAATCAATCATCTTTTATCATTGAATTTCCATTCATTTTCATTTAAATTTATTTTTCTTTTACCAATTTTTTTACAAAAAGCACAATTTTTAACTTACTGTTCCTATTTTTCAAATTATAGATAAATATGTTCTTACTTCTTATTTTTCATCATTTTTTATGGTTACGTACGAAGTTCATTCAAATTTGAAGGACTATTTTATAAACCAGCTTGTGAATTCGATCTCGAGATTCTCGAGTGTTTCCACTTTGTTTGTATTTATAATTATATGATGCTCATTTCCAAGCAATTTGCTTCCGGTTAGCCAATGCTTTTGCTTCCTCATAGAGGAAGCATTAGTGATTTTTTAAATAACAGACAACATTTTCAATCAATTTAAAAATAGAAATTTACAAAAAATACAAAATAATACAGAAAATTTTTAAAATACAATGACAAATCAGACAAATCAAATGTTGTATTTGAAATGGTAATTTTTGTGGATGATTCTGAACCAATCTATATTTAGATTATTGCATTTTCCAAATAGGAAAAAGAAACAATCAAGAAATTTTCATGTATTTCTATAATTACTAATATTTAATGCATTCTTCTTACAAAAATTTTTAATAAAAAGATTTCTTCAAATAAATTGAGGTAAAATTATTTAGAATCAATTAAAAGAATTCATAAAATATTCATAAACAAACCCTGCAGATTGGAACGAATCATGAGTTTAGTGTGCAAACTGAGCATGAAAAAGATTCACAATAAAAAAAAACCGACTTCCAAATTACCTCACTTTTCAGCTCATTAGAGAAAAAAAATAACCAATTGAAAAAAGAGGGAGAAAAAGAGAATAAGTCAACCAAAACCAACCTCTCACTTTTTCCTTTCTACGTCTTTTTATACTACTAGGGAACCAACATGTTTCGGGGCCAATTTAGACTCCCTCATCAGGGATTAATTTATAGGAAAACTACAAGGTCTGATTAATATAGATCCTTATTCTAGTTGAAAAAATCAAACATAATACCTGCAATTAAAAACTAAAAATTATATGTATACATATACATACATATATATCCTTTTTTTTAAAGGTTACTTTATCTAATTTTGCATTCATTAGTAAACAAATGACAAAGGTATAAAACTTATTTTTTATAATTAGAAGAAAAAAGTCTTAAAAATTCGATCTATTAAAGGAATTATGTATAATAAAAAAATCGTAATCATTAACTTCCTGTGTATGATGTATATATATATTATAATTTTTAGAGCTGGAAAAGGGAAAGGGAAAGTTCCTCGTACCCTATCGTTTTCCCAGCTTTAATTTTTAGAGCTGGAAAAGGGAAGGGGGAAGTTCCTTGTACCCTATCCCTTTCCCAGCTTTATGATTTTTTTACGAAAAATGTCAGAGTTATTTTATTTGAAAATTTATGATCAAAGAGTCTTTTCTGTTCATGCATCAACTTTGAATTATGTCGATGAAAAAAGTTTATCTGTTTAAAAGATATTTTCAAATATTAAAAATGAGCATAACTTCCTTACTCTTCAATGAAGTGTAATAATATTAATTCAAGATCAATCGATTTGCCTCGAATCAAGGAATATTTTCCGTTCTTACATAAATTTTGAATTACGTTAATGAAAAAATGTAACTACGAAGAACCGATTTTTCAGATATTATGCATTACCATTGCTTCCTTAATCTTCAATAATATGTAATAATATTATAGGACAATCGATTCGTCTTGAATCAACACAACTTTTCTATTCTCGCATCAACTTTAGATTATGAAAATGAGAAAATGTTTACTATATAAATTGATTTTTCACATAATATTAATGACCATCTCTCATGACTCACTCAGAAAGCACCCCGATATGTGAGAGGCAAGGGGAACTCACTCAGAAAGCACCCCGATATGTGAGAGGCAAGGGGAACTCATTCAGAAAGCACCCCAATATGTGAGAGGCTAGGGAAACTCACTCAGAAAGCACCCCGATATGTGGGAGACAAGGGAAACTCACTCAGAAAGCACTTTTTTTGTTTGTCAATCTAACCAACTGAGAATAATTTGTAGTTAGTTATTACATCTATTTATGTCAGTTTTTAATAAATTTGAAAGTCTTTAAATGAGTGGTACGTGTCGGGCGGTTTTGTCCAAAAATGTGCTCTTTCCCCACTGTGCGACACTGGGAGAGAAGCGCGGTGGCAGCGCACGGTCCCACTAAAATGAGATTATCTCGTGACCTAGAAGAGTCACCATCAATTTTTTTTTTTAAATTAAAGGTGAAATTATAAGGAATTGAATGGTCTTAACAAGAAAAGAGACATTTTTTCCCTTCTTGACGAAAAACTGAATTCAACATTTTTTTGGACATTTTTTTGGTCAAAATTGAAAAAAAAAATTTTTTTGGAATTTTTAATTCAAAGCGTATAATTTTATCTACAACACCTACAATTTTTATTGAAATTCGTTCAATGGTTTTAGAAATATAGATATTTAAAAAAAATGTGATGCCGAAATTCAACATGGCGTAACTCCCGTAATTTGGAAAATTTTCAAAAATCCTTTGGACCCCAAATGTCTCTTATATAACACTATAATTTCACAAAGTTTACCTACAATCGAACAACCACTTGCAGATCCTGATATTCCTGACGTATACTGACCCCATAACTTCCTTACTCTTTAACAAAATGTATTCATATTGTAGGTCAATCAATAATTCGTGTTGAACCCAGGAATGTTTTATGTTCTTGCATCAACTTTGAATTATGTTAATGAAAAAAGTTTTACCATGAAAAACCGATTATAAAAATATTATCAAGTTTTTACAAAAAATGCAATAAATAACCGTATTCAAGTTATCGTGTTCACAAAAAAGTGTGACATCCACACACACACACACATACCACCACACATACACACACATAAATCGGGACAATTGCTTAGAACATTCTATTGGACATTTTTAAATTGAGGAACGTTTAATTGAATGAATTAAAATTTTTTCAAAATTATTACCATCACAAAGCTTCCTCTATGAGGAAGCAAACAGCGGTGACATTTATTTTTCATTCAATGTAAATTAATTTTTATGAATAACTTTTGATATTAAAATTGGTTATGACGTATTGTCCGCTATAATTTTTTATAATAAATGCTTATTTAACATAACATAATTATATTTGACATACTCTTTCTATATTTTGGGCTCAATTTTCAATTAAATTATTATATTAAATAAAACACCTACTGTTGGTTCCAGTACTGTGCATAGTTAACAATTTTTCCTGTGGCCCTGCGTTATTATTGAAGGTAGAACAATATTGCTCTAAATATACGTATTTTATCATTTTTGCTGATAGTACAATAGGTAATTAGATTTTATTATACGCATAAAATCAAAACTAAAAATGTTTGCATTTTTGACCGTAAGAGGAAAAACCAAGAAACTTAAAAATGTAATTAACTCAATTTCGTCAAAAAATTGAGATAGAACATTCTACTTCTGGGACCATGAGTTGTATTTGTATTTAGAATATTATATTTATTATATGTAATATTTTTTTTCGAAAAAAAAGTATGAGAATGAATTTTAGTCGAAGTATACGAATTTGAGTTCAATAGTTTTGAACATCTAAGATTCAAGATGGCGCACCCGCATTATTGCAATGATTGTAACATAAATAAATTAGAATTGGTGCTTTCCTTATCTCAAGGATAATTTACACGTAGTTATAAAAGATAATATATAGAGTAATAAACATCAAGCCAACATAAATTTATGCTTGGCCGCATGCAGAGTACCATTTGTAGGACAAGTTGTATCTCTCCCTAATTTTCCGTGTATATCTGCCTGTTCATCTTTCTGTTGCCACAATATTACACTTACAGTTTACACCCCTTTTCTTTATAGAGGCTGGAGGTAAAGGTAGAGCTAAGCTTTTATTTTATTACGGTTGTTCTCCCAATAGTAGTCCATTGTTACTTATAGATATACGACAATGGGCATAGGCGGGGGGCAGGAGCTTCTATCTTTTATACCGCTGTAAATAATATGATTAGCGTTTCCGAATTTTGACCGCATTATGACAGTTTTATTTTTATACGAACCGCCGAGTTCCTGAAGCTATTTTCAATAAAAGTTGAATGTTAATATTGTTAATGCTAGGCAAATGTTTCTAAACACAGGTTGGCCAGAAAACATCATTTTCAGAATTTCCCTCGGAATTTCCTGACTTTTTCCTGGCCATTTTTAATTATCCCTGACAATTATTATTTAAATACCAGAATTCTAATCTTGTAACATTTTCGGACTTCACAGCCCAAAATGCTCTCAAAACAGGGGAAATACGGTGATTTTTCATGAAAATAGGGGAATAAATTATTTTAAATAAAATTAAAGTAGACACAAGAATGCTTGTGAATTTCATTTTCAACAAAATAGTTGAATTTTCAAACAAGCAAGATTTTCTAGTAAAAGAGATGATTTTTCAACACAAAAAGACAAATTTTCAGCAAAAGAGTTAAGTTTTGAAGCTAAACAGTCAAATATTTAAAAAAAAAAGTTGACTCTTAAACCCGAAAAGATGAATTATCAATCAAATAGTTGAATTTTCAAAAAAAAAAAAATAATAATAATAATTTGTAACCAAACAGTTTAATTTACAACTAAATAGTTAGATTTTCTCCCAAAAATACGAACATTAGGTGACAGTTGAATTTTCAACAAAAAAAGTTTATTTTGAACCAAGAAATATTACTTTTCGTACAAATAAGATCAATTTTCTATCCAGAAAGTTGAATTTTCAACAAAACAGTTGAATTTTTCACCAAAAGATATGACTTTAACAAAATAGTTAAATTTTTAACAAAATAGTTAATTTTTAACAAAATAATTAAATTTTTAACAAAATAGTTGCATTTTTAACCAAATAACTGAACTTTCAACATATAAAGGTTAATTTTCAGCCATGAAGATTAATTTTATTTTTAAGAAAATTTCAACAAATTTCATACATTTTCAACCAAAAACGTGATGTTTTAACAAAAAACATTAACTTTTCTACCTAAACAGACAAATTTTTAACAAAATATGTACATGAATTTTGTACTGATAAAGAATAAATTTTTTACAAAAAATGGAATAGTTCTTCTTTATTCATAATGTGACTTCCATTTCTTACAACACTTCCTTCTACATGTTTTATAAAATCTTATCCTTACTATTTACAGTTATTTACACCTATTTACAGAAAATCTTATATCTATATCCTTATTTCTATTTTTTGACGATAGCGCAATTTGGGACGTGTTAGCGAACGAGTGAGCGAGCGATCGAAAGCGAGAGTGCAAGCGAGAGAGAGAGAGAGCGATAACGCAAACGCAACTTAATTTACTTATGCTATTACATAACCATTACTTACAAATCTTTACGCTTCTAATTTAAGCGACTTCCGTTTCCTTTTCCTTTCTCTTCTCTTGTAACTCCATTTTGCCATTTTTTTCCATCCATTCCTTCATTCTTTCTCATTTGCTCCCCTAGCACCCTCTAACTCCTTCATCCACTCTTCCCCCAAACCATCCTCCCCTAGAATCTTCACCACATTCTCTTGCCAGCTTCCTTTATCTTCCATTCCTCTCCTACATCCTTCCCATACATGCTCCCATGTTTCCTCTTCCCATTCACAGATTCTGCACTTCCTGTTCTCTTTCTTATCCCAATACATACCTGCCCTTACCTCGTTTCCCAATCTAAATCTTGCTATTCTGGTCCATCTTTTCTCTCCCCATCCCTTTTCTAAATACTTTGGTACTCCTTCCTTCTTTATCATCTTATACCATTTATTATATTTTGATTCCTCAATCATCCACCATCTTTCTATTAATTGTCTTTCCCTATCCTTTTGTTCTACTTCTTCATAGTTGACTCCAGTCTCGTCTTCTATACCTCTATCCTTAAAGAACTCCCTCCTTTCTTCTTCCCATCTCGTTAATTCCATCGCCCTCCCTCTCCTCCCCTCTACCTCCATCAAACACTTTCTCGCTAACTCCCCTCCCTTTCCCTCCCACAGCTTCGTCTCAAAATTCCAGGCCCTCTTAGATCAATTGATTTTTAACACAAAATTTCAACAAAGCAGTTATATTTTCAACCAAAGAGATGGATTTTTAACTAAAATGACGAATGTTCAAAAAAGAGGAATTTTTAATAATGTACTTCAATTTTCAAACAAGTAGTTGAATTCAAAACCAAAAAAGGTGATATCTCAACGAAAAGTGTAATGCACATTTGATATTTTAACCAAAAAGGATTCTAATTTTAAATAAAAAACGGTCGAATTCATTCAAAAAAGACAACATTTCAACAAAATAGTGGAATCCTTAACCAAAACAGATTAATTTTCAACCAAATAATAGAATTTTTAACCAATCGAGATGAATTCTAAACCAAACATAGAATAGTACTTGTCAACCAAAAAAAAAAAAAAAAAAAAAAAAAAAAAACCAAGGAATACATTTTTAACCAAGAATCGTTGAATTTTCTTATTGGGATGTGTTAATTCAGTTCGCATTTAAGCAAAAAAAAACGTGAAAATGGGAAAAGGGGAAAAGGGGAGAGTTTTTAGAAAAAAAGGAAAAGAAGAGGAATTATTTAAAAAGGGGATAAAAGAGGGAAATAGGGGAAAGTGTGTAAAGCTTGCATTTTTAATATAGAACCTTTTATAAATGGAATAAAACAATTTAAAATTAAAATTTATAAACTTTTAATTTATTATTTTTTCCAGCTACTTAAATTGTTTCTGACAGAAATTCCCTAAATTTTGCATTTTTTTCAAAAACTCTGAATTTTCCAGGACTTTCCCTGACCAAAAAAATTCCCGGACTTTTTCCTGATTTCTTAACAGAAATTCTGGTTATTTTAAATATAATTTTTGCGATTTTAATCAGAACTTTCTGGTAAATTTCTTGCAAGTTCATATTTAGCCAGAAATGTTATTTTTTTTAATAACAATGAGTCAAGTTTACAAAAAGAACCTCTTTTTTGCCCAATAACTGAAGTTTGAGAAACTTCCATATAAAGTTTCTCTTTCTACACAAATCTCCGACAATAACACCTTTTATTTTTTTCAAATTTAAACCTCTGTAATTTTTTTATCTTCCGAAAGTAAACAAAACAAAAACTATTTTTAAGTCTCGAATTCCCATGGGACGCAGATTACGGAAGAAACGGTAAAGAGGAAGTGAAAATGCGGAAAAAAAATGGAAAAAGAAACAGTTAACCCCGTCTCGGGATTTAACTGTATTGGTGCCATAAAACGAAATGGGAGGGAAGGTGCAAGTGACCCTCTGCCACTTTCTGAGAAAAAAGAGAGATTATATAGAAAAGGGTTGAATGCAATTTTTTGATGAGTCTTAAGCTTATGGCTTAAGTGGGGATTTTTAACATCGTCGACGCCAAGCCTGCGACCGACTAGTTTCGAAGGGTTGAATGAAAATTTATTGTACCTTCGGTCGTCGCAATACCTGTTCCTTTGAAAACTGACCGCAGAGCACGTTTCTAGCATTTTCAGTCTTCATGCAAATACCAAATCACAGCCGGAGAAACTGCGAGAAAGACATCTGGGTTTTTCCCGTGTTTTCACAACTGGTTATACCTTGTATATACTAAATCATTATTATAATCATTTGATCAATATTATGTTTCCATTCATTTACTGTAAGTATGTTTTTTCAACTTTATAGGATAAAATTAAGAATAGAATAATAAAAGAAGAATAAAAAAGAACAATAGATTAGTTCAATTTTGAAGATTTAAAATTGAAATGTACTCAATTTTCTGAATTTGAAATTTCAAATACTTCAATTCCTAACCCTAAAAATGACATATGTTTCTGTATATAGAAAAAGAAACTTTGCTGGAGCTTCAAGTTACTTAAATCAGTGACTGCACTGAGAAAAATGGATTATACCCGGTAATAAAAAATATGTTACCGGATATAATCTTGGACTATTAACTATGGGACAACGATCCAGATTATTAGAACTACAATCTATAGATATTAAGAAATGGATATTACAGGATAATATCTTGGATTATTAAACTTTATAATCCAAGATAATAAAATCTATAATCCAAAATTTTTAAATCTAATATCCATATTAGAATCCTGGTCCATTAGATAACCTCAAATATATATAATAATTTTTTCAAACTTATTTATAAACCTAGACAAAATTTTGATAGACGAGCTCGGAAGTAGAACTGGAAACGAATTTCAATTTTTTAAACACACAAGAAGCAGGAAAGTGGCTATAATGAGACTACAAAAACGAAAGTAAAGGAGGCTAAGTTTCTGCACTTTTACAAGTGGCAGTGATGTGTAATGAAAATAAATATAAACTTACCCATTTTCTAAATCTAAATCACGTGTGATTTAGCACTAATAATCATTTTATAACTGAATTATTACTTGTTTCAATGCGAACGGATGCATATGACACGCGCCACGATGCGACGTACCATCTGAGACTATACACAGACGCCTGGATATTTTAAAATCTGAGATGTTACAGTTTAATGCCTGAAGATTATAAGAATTTAACATCTAGAGATTATATTTGGTAACATCTTCATATATTAGAAAAATATTATAGATTATACGCGCTAATATACTTTTCTATACGGTGTATTATTTGTTAATTCTGCTATCCAGTTCGTATAATCCATTTTTCTCAGTGTGGATATGTACCAATTTCTATTGAACTGTAGCTGCAATTAGTTCCTTTGTTTAAGGAACTTATCCAATAGGGAGGAATGAAATTTTTTTTTTATAAATTGAAAACACCTTAGCACTGAAAAGTTTCCTTTTGGGTCCTTTGGGGAATTGTAGAGCTTTGGAAAAATCGTGAATATCTCTGTTTCTTAATCTGCATGCGATATGCCTAATTTTTACAATTAAAAAAAAAATTTATTTGAGTGTATATAGGAGAAATTTAATTTTTTTTGGAGACCTGGAAAAGAAAAAAAAATCCAGAAGCTCTACAAATTACAAATATTTTTTTTTCAGCCTAGAAAAAAAAATTGTAAGAATTAGGCATATCGTGCAGATTAATAAACAAAAATAGAATTCACGATTTTTCCAAAACTCTGCGATTAAATTTTTTTTTCATTTCAACTCCACCCAACAGCAAGATATTAATCAGTGCTGATGCGTTTTCAATTTATAAAATTTTTTTTCGATCCACCCTATTCCCCAACGCTGCATCTAATTTTAAAGGATATCCTAAAGTTAGATAAAAATGAAGGTTATGTCGAGCTAACATAACGATAATTTGATATTCCAATTAAAACTAAAAAATTTCCATTTAATCACAAAAACTTTAAGCAGAAACGAAATTTTATAAGATGTGAAAATGATGTATACTAATAAACTGTCAGGCTGGGTGGCAGAAAAAAATAAAGATACAAAAGCACGCGATAAGTGAGCGGAAACATAGAAGCTTTAATTTGGAGAATGTGAATGAATAAATTTGAAGATTATTATATAGGTAGCATTAACCTGTTTCAATATTCTTTTTTGTCCGACCCCCCTTGAAAACGCGCCATTGCATGCACGTGAGGCAGGCGTAATGTGGCCGCTTCCAGCCCAGTGACGTTCGCACATGCGCCGCCGGGCCAACATGAAACTTTACGCCCGCTACATAACACTTTACGCCCGCTAAATGACACTTTACGCCCGCTACATATACAATGCACTACGCAAGTGAGAATATAAGGAAATTATCTTTATCTTAAACAAAATTGTATCGCTGCACCCCACAGTCTCCCTTCTGCAAAGTACGCTATTTCTTTCTTTCACTTATAATCTAAAATTGTCAAGTACACCAAACATCCTCTATCTCCTTAACATGCTTGTTTTCAAGAAGGGTAGGACAAAAAGTATGGTGTGTATCAAGGGCGTACGGCTATTTTGCCTCGTGCGACTGCCGACCTCGCTTCGCTCGGGCGGCAAGTTCACACTCGTCAAAATAGCCTTCTTTACGCCCTCGATACACAATATACTATTTTCTACAATTACAAGAAAAATAAATACACTACAAGAATTTTCGTAAAAATTGGGCACTGACTGGTATTACGGAATTTCCGTAAAACTAATCGGTCAAGTATAGCACTAGGCCTAGGGCTAGTATTATGGAATTTTCCGTAACGTTAGCCCTGAACGAGCTGGAAAATGGGTTAGTCTCACAGAAAATTCCGTAAGAGTAGAATGTTCGTCAAAAGTGATTTCAACGGGGTTGATGAATGATAGTTTTTCAGTGACTGCTATGGATTAAATTCTTTATGAACAATTAGAAAAAATAAATATGATTTTAATAAAAACAAAATAATAAATATGATTGAACACAATAAAAAATAATTTAGTAAAATTGATCTGGATTTAAGCATAATATATCTGGTTTTAAGCAAAATTGATCTGCTTTTAAGTAAAATTTGACTGAATTTAAGACTCAGTTCTGCAGTTAAAATTATGAGGTCTTAAATTTAGACCAATTTTGCTGAAATTAATCTAAACAAATTTTAAGGTGTAATGATTTTAATCATTATTTTTTCCTGTGCGTATGTGTGAATTAAATGTGGCTTGTCACTCCATTTTGCTGCATTAAAAATGATTATATGTATGAAGTATGTAAAAATATCTCATTCAAATTCCTTCTTCTAATTTATTGTCAAAAATCGAATAAGTGACCAGCTTCAGCTTTTATTGTCTTAAGTTTAACTGCGGGTGCTCCAATGGAGCCCCCCCCCCCTCCCACCATATTGTCTTGCAAGAATACTTGTTTTTGGTTTGTTATTTTTTGTCTAGTCAGGAAGAGAAATAGAATTTATATTTTTTTTCCGACGCAAAAGACGCCTTATGTTTTAGACGACTTCCCTTCTGCTTCCTTTTCAGAATTAGACAGCCCCTAGCGTTTACGTGCATGCCCCTCTCTCAAACCCTCTCTCTCTCTCTGCTCTCTCCTACCCCAATGGGTTTCTTTTTTGGGTGATTTCGTGGCGAAGGGATGTCTTTGCTGAAGCCATTCTCTTCTTTTTTTTCATGGGTATTGGACTACTAATACTGATATCTCTTTCTACCTTTCTTTTGTCGAGCTCTCTCTCTCTCTCTCCCCCCCCCCCTCTCTCTCTCTCTTCATACGCATCCATATATACATATAGTCCTATAACATCTTCTTTCTCTATATCGTATTTTTCTCTTTTCTTCAGGAACTTCGATGACTTCGACCCCACGTTGAGTTTCGCCAGAATACGGAATGTGAATGCATCATGAATGAATCTTTCGAATACGATTCACTACTGAGAATTTTCTGGCCTCTCCCGATGTAAAGAATCAGGAAAATGAAGAAATTTTCCTGACTTGAAAAAAATTTAAGCACATTGTAGTGGCTGAAACATCCTATTTTTTATATGTGCGATTCTTGCTCACTTATTATAAAACTCGGTTAAATATCGATATATTGGCTACTAGTGTTTTAAACGTCATGACTTAAAAGTAACGCGTTAACTTGCTAATTTTCCAAAACTTTACCGTTTAGTAACGGTTAAATTATCGTTATTTTTCGAACAAATTTTAACGCGTAATCGATACTGTTCCTTTTTTAAAAAAGTAACGTGTTACCGTTAATGTTACTGAAAAAATCATCAATCAATCCAAGAGACAAAAGGGATAATATATTAACCGATTAAAAAAGTAATTGAAGTTAAAATTGAAGTGCAAATAAAAATTGGTTGGACAGTTAACAACTATTAAAAAATAGTATTTATTTAAGAAACCTCGAGTATTTTATATTATTTATGAAGTTAAACATATAGTACCAATTTCACGGAATATTCGAGATGAGAAAGTGTGTCAACAATTTTAGCTGTTTTGATTTTTTGAGAAATAGTGATAGTTTCAGCTACACGGAAAAAATTTATCCGTAAAAATGTCACGAACTAGTAGCTAGGTCTCGGATATGAGAAAAATTCATCGGATATTTATGTATTTTCGTAAATAACCTACGAACTTTGAGAAAGATTGACGAACTCGATGTGAAAATTCTAAAACGGTTTATCACTTTTTTTTACGTGAATAATTACAAAAATATTACGAGTGATTGGGAAAAGATTCTCAGAGCACTCACGAGCTTGCCCGACAAATCTGGGAACTCGAAACTAAGTCTCCTTGTACGTGGCCCACCCACACACGCGCGGTGGGTGTGTGCGCTCGTATGTGTGCCTCGAGCTCGTCGGATGAGTGGCTAGAAGTTTTATAATACCTATTTTGTTTGGCCTCGATGGCTGCGCGTGTTTACGCACTCCTGGTTTATGTTTAGAAACTGGTGAGTCAGCAGTGTTTGAGGTTCGAATCTTCTGAGTTGAGAATTTATAAATTAATATAAAATTAAATCGCACAAATAAAATTTTTAATCTTTTCATTTCAGTCTGAAATTTTCAGGAACTGTTCGTAGGAAATTCGAACTGTTCGTAAGAAACTTCGAAATTTATGCATATATTTCTCATAGAAATAAGGATTTAATGTTTCATTTTTTTATCTCGTATCCGAGACCTAGCTACAAGTTCGTGACTTCTTCACGAATAAATTTTTTCCGTGTACTCAATAAACTGACTTTAATTGAAAGTATACTTTTGATAAATTGTACTTATTGATAATTAAGTATTGTATCATGTCCAGGTGTAATATGAGAAATTATTATTATCTATTGATGGACGGATGTTTAAAAATGGTACTTTTTGCGTTTAATAAAAATGTTTAATACAGATAATTAGCTAATTTCATGATATCTTTATTCTCTAATGATGTTTAATTGAATATACATCGTACACCTATGTTCGCGAATTTCGGCTCACCGAAAATATTTGTCCTACTTTCACAAATTTTCGGTGAAAGATACGACCTATTAAAATAGGTACGAAAATCTGTATATACTCTATACTCTGTAGGGTGGTGTCCTTTATAGTTACATAAAAAATGCAAGCCCAAATTTTTTATTAAATTTGTAATCCTTAATTCATAAAAAAAGGAATAGTCGTCTACACATTTATGAATTTGGAAATGCATCCTACATAATAACTTCGAAATTGGAACAGCACTACAAGTGTGTTAAATTTGATCTAAAACAGGCTTTGAATTTTATATGTATAACGATTGTGAAACCCTTATTTTTGAAAAAAAAAAGAATTGGGAAAATGTACTTTTATTTGCTTTAAAAAATATTTATTTAGGATCTTATGGGCACTTTTTAAAAAATACATCATCGAAAAGTTACAGTTTGTATGAAATTACTTTGATTACTATTTATTAGCTGCTTATTTCAATTTTAGTTTGTTTTACCTATTCCCAAGTAAAAAAAGTGCCAATCGAATCCCTCAATAAAATTAAAAATAAAGTCCCACTAAATAACTAAAGTATTGGGTATGAGACAAACAGATACGAAAGAACAAACTTTCCTTAAAATTGTTTACAAGTCAGATCAGAATTTTTCTTATATTTCTTTCAAATTTTTTTCTAATTCTGATAGGATTTATGCCCCCAAAAAGTACTGCTGAAATAGGACTAAAGTTCAAAATACGTCATGTCGGTGAATAGACTGTGTAACTTTTCTTGTTAAAAAAAAAATTCACACTTAAGGGCATTGGAACCAGGCCCTAACCTCAAAATTGAATTGCGTCATTTAACTCCATAAATACTAGAATTCTATCTTTGTTAGATACAAAATAATTCAAAATAATTACCGAACTGATAATAAATATGAAAATACGATGAGGTAAGAGTTAAAAATGATAATTAAGAATAAGTTGAAGAGAAAATATAGGATAGTGCGATATTTTCTCTAAAAAATTCAAAACAATTTTGTATTTCTTCTAAATGAACTTTTATTATTCTTTAACGTTGAGAATAATGGTTCTCGGTCGCTGAGAATTCCCGAACTCTAAAATATTTTATGTAACGCAGGCATGAATTACGCGTTTTATCAGCATCTTTTTAGTTCTGAAAAAAGTAGCCGGTTATACATCAGGATTACTGTGGACAGCAAATTCGCAGCGCGGCGTCAATTTTTAATTCCGAAACTTTTAATTCAAACGCATTATAGTTTAGACGTAAAAAATGGAAGTTTTTAACTCTTTCTAATTAAACAATTTAAAATTAAATTCCATTAACTGCAAATAAAAAAATTGTAAACTTTTATAAATTGAACAGTTTAAAAATTTCTGGGTGAAAAATATAAATCCACGCAATGATTTTCAATGCTCGAAATTAAAACTTATTCCCCTTACAATTCAGAACAAAATTACAAATAAAAAGTTTCACCTTTTATATGAATGTTAAAAACCCTAAATTTGCATCCGTCCTCACAATAAAAATTTTAAAATAGAAAAAATTGGTCTCGTCCAATTAAAAAAAACTTGAAACCCAAAATTTCATCCCTTCCAGCTCAATAAAAATTAGAAAAAGAGCCTCTTTCAATTCAAAGAAAAATTGAAAATAAAAAATTCTTCCCTTAAACTCAATTAAAATGTTAAAAATGAAACATTCTCCTTCTTCTAATTCGCAAAATATTAAGAACAAAAATTTCCTTGTTTCAAAATCAATAAAAATGTTACAAATACGAAATTTGCCCGCCTTCAACTCAATAAAAATGGAAAGAATGTTCCTCTTCCAATTTGGGTCTGCATGTAACGAAAAAATCTGGCTAATTGTACCGAAATTTCGGTAAAAATAGCCCGTTTTCCAACTCTATTTGTATACCAAAAAAATCTGGCTCTCCGTACCAAAATTTCAAATTATTAATCGGTGAATTCTTATGTATACGTCAAACGTCCACACTTTCATTTACAAATTAATTTTTTTTTAAATAATATAAATTGCAATGTTCCAAGTTGAAGTTTAGCACTCTGAAATTTTAGCGATTCAAGGCTTACTATTTAAACAGATTCAGTTTCAAATTGTTTATTTTTTAATATATGATTTATGATTGCTAATATTTAATAAACAGAGAAATATTGCTAAATATCAAAAAATGTTTCTTTTTTTTAATTAAAAAATTTCGAATTGAATGGCATAAAAATGGAATATTTTAGATTAAAAAATATTCAACAATTAAATTTGTTTAACTAATATATATAGGACGTAACATCAGTGAAGGAGTCCCTCCGAAGCAGATACAAGCATCTTCTTCGACAGATTTCGTCTTCCAATCTGACAGCATTGAACAAGGTATTCGGGTGGTTCAATGGACAAAGAACGAGCTCAAGGCCCTTGATGTCACCACAAGTAAGATCATGCATATGCATTAAAGCTTGCATATCAATTCATCAGTTCCGCGATTATACATTTCACGCCGTCAAGGCGGACGCGGACTTCTGAATCTCCAGTGTCTTTATAACCGATTGTTCTAAGTACAGCTTAGATCGTTGCGAATGGCAGAGATCCTCTCTTAAAAATGGCCAGGAACCACGAGATGATTGGTGAAGGAGCGTTCCTTTACAAAGCCGCGGAGCAAGCGGCCGAGACCCTTGGCCTGAATTTTAACATCAGAAGTGAGGAAAGTGCATTACTCCATCTGGATGCTTCACTTCTGAAAGCCGAAGTGAAGAAAGCTGAGGTTGAAAAATTTCACCAACAGCTACTCAACAAGAAAATGCACAGAAACTTTCACAGAAATGTAGAAAAACAGTCCTTGTCGAAGGAGCAAACTTTTGCTTTCCTGAGATCATCAAGGCTTAATTCAGGTACAGAGGGTTTTATTTTCGCATGCCAGGATGGTGTCATTTCGACCTTAGCATACCGTGACCGCATTTTATGTGAAGAAGTTCCCAGTGATAGGTGCAGAGCGTGTCATGCACACGCTGAGTACCTAGAACACATACTATCCGCGTGTCCCACCCACGCAGGAACGACGTATATCTATAGACATAATGCGGCCCTAAGAGTGCTTTATTACCATCTTTGTCGCTCTTACGGTGTTGGTCGCGACCCTGCCCTGCCGAACGCTCCAAGGGAGATAGAGTCAATTGTCCAAAACGAGAAGTGCCAAATTTTCTGGAAATACGATTTTCGTACGGCAGTCTCCGTTGCACACTCGAAGCCTGACATCGTTCTCCAAGACTTCGAGAAACGAACTATATTCGTGATCGAATTCTCGGCTCCGGCCGAATAAAACATCACTGCCAAGGAGAAAGAAAAGGAGGAGAGGTATCAAGACCTTAAAAGAGAGCTGCAACGACTGTACCCAAACTATTCGGTACAAGTAATTGTCCTTGTGATAGATGCTCTCGGAGGTGGGAAACTATCATTGGTTCGTAACCTCAAAGCTATACTCGCGTGCCAAAAATATGCCAAGGTACTTGCGAGATGGATGCAGAAAGCTGTCATCCTTGGGTCGCTTTGTGTCCTCAAGACACACGAGGGTTTCGCCGGCTTGTCGTTGTGATTTCATCGTGCCCTGTGACCACCCATCTCACGGTTGTGAGACGTGGCCATAAGTGTGATTTACCGCGATTCTACTGGGAGCTGGTGTCATTTTTTAGATGGCAGTTGCTCTCAGTGGAACCCTGCGGTGGTTGTTTAACCCTTTTTTTTAAATTATATATAAAATTTGGGTCTACATATACCGAAAAAATCTGGCTAATTGTACCGAAATTTTGGTAAAATTGTTCTATTTCCCAAATAGAGTTGGAAAACGGGCTACTTTTAGCGAAATTTCGGTACAATTAGCCAGGTTTTTTCGGCACATGTAAACCCAAATTTTTCGGTTTCGGTTTCGATTCCTTTGGAATAGAACTGAAGGGCCTACTATGACAAAACCACCGAACGCGTCCTCCGGTTGCGGATAGAGGCTGAATGGCACCTGAATGAGGTGTCTTAAACGGTGACTCTGGGATACCGGGCGACCTCTCAGAGTATGCAGCCTTATCCTTGCACGCGGGGCTCTACAAGGATGAACGAACCCTCTCCCCAGCTGCTTGTGGGAACAACAATGACACCACCAAAACACCAAAAAGTTGTAGATGCGGTTCAAAACGATCGAACGCGCAGAGCGCCCGAAAATGCGTCGGCAAACAATGCTGATCATCCTAGAGTTAGGGGTGCTGAAAATAATTTAGATGGAAATACGACGACAAACCGGCGAAACGCCCACATTGAGTGGACGGATAAACTCAAGGATGACTTGCTAGACTGCTATGATGCCAGCATTATCCCTGTTCACCGAGGCTTTATGGCGCGTATGCACACTCTGTGGTGCCAGAAACACCCAGAGTTTCAGCATGTTTCGATTCAATCATTGCGAAATCAACGTGCCCACCTCTGTAAAAATGGATATGTACGCGGAGCGCTTCTCCAACCACTGCTTGATCAAGCTGCAGACGAAGATGAGGAAGCGACATTGAGACCAACCGCAGAAAGCAGGCACCTTCTGAGACATGATCTCAATTTCATTACTAGAAGGAACATTAACATGCAAGTTCCTCCTAAGCCCCAAGATCTGGCTGAAATGGATACCTCCCTTCGTGGAGATATCTCGCAAGAGTCCGACCTCTGGACCATCAATTGCTCAGTTTATGGTGCTGCAAGAGCTTTGGCTGATTCAAATCGAAGGCTAAAACCGACGATGGATCAAAAGACCAAAAGACGCGTGCATCAACTGAACAAGAAGATTGGATGGGCAAGCCAGATTGCGTCCCGTGTTCAATGTGTGATTGACTACATAAAATCTGGTAGACCGCTCACGGAAAGGGTTCGAAAGTTCGCCCAAGAACTACGGATCTTGAATTACACACTGAACAAGTCAAAGCTACTGAAAATCAAGCAGCATATTGTTGACAAAATATGGCTGTTATCTGACGCAAGGAGGAGAATACAGAAGAGGGATAGATGGATCAGGGAGAATCAACAGTTTCTCGCTGACCCATCGCGCCTCTTCAGCGATCTCTCTGTTTCTGTAAAAAATCCACCCAAGCCCAAGGAGGTAGAGACTTTTTGGAGAGAGGTATACAAGATCCCGAAAACACTGAAGTTGAAAAAAGATACTGACAATATCATCCCCTTCAAGGAGTTTTGCGAAAACCTCATAAAATCTGAGGAGGAATGTCCATCAATCACTGCCGAAGAGGGGAAAAAAGCACTTAGAGGCACGAAGAACTTTTCCGCTGCTGGACCAGATTGTATCAAGAACTTCTGGTGGAAGAAGTTTACTTTTACACACAAACATTTGGCCCGCTTATTCACTCATATTTAAAGTCGAAGAAGCTCATTCCGTAGTGGCTGGTGTTAGAACGCACTATACTCCTGCCGAAAAAAGGCAACTTGTCCGACCCAGAGAATTACAGGCCAATAACTTGTTTGAACACACTGTATAACATCTTTACAGCTGTCCTAAACAACAGGATTGTTCGACGAATTGAGCCTGTGTTGCGAGAGATGTGCGAACAACGTGGCTCGAAAAAAGGTGTAGCAGGCTGTCGAGAGAACCAGCTAATTGACAGGTGTGTCTGTAGAGACGCTGCAGCCCATCAGCGCGTCCTGTCAATGGCCTGGATTGACTACCGGAAAGCTTTCGATTCAACCTCTCATAGACTTATCATCTGTCTGTTGGAAAGTTTGAAGGTGCATCCACACATAGTGAGATGCATAGAGAGATCGACGCCTCTTTGGAAAACTAAATTTACTATCTCATCTAGAAATTATCGTGTGACAACGAACAACATCACCTTCCAGAGGGGCGTCTTTCAGGGTGATACCATGAGCCCTTTGCTTTTTTGCATCACACTTCTGCCTTTATCTCTCGCACTACGAAATTCTTCTGGATACCTCTGTGGCGAAACTAATCAGCGCGAGCATAAGGTCACTCATGTATTTTATATGGATGACCTGAAGATCTATGCTTCTGGTAAAAGCAAACTTCAAACTGCTATAAATATCGTCAAGAAGTACACAGGAGAGATTGGGATGGACTTTGGTATGGACAAATGTGCCAAAATTAATCTGAAGAAAGGAATGATTACTGGCGTTCCCAAGGACCCTGAGCTTGTGGATATAAGTGTTATTAGACATTTTAATACTGGAGAGACCTATACATACCTGGGCGTGCCTCAAAGCCGCATTCAGGACGTAAAATCAGTGAAGGAGTCTCTCCGAAGCAGATACAAGTCTCCGTTGCACACTCGAGGCCTGACAAGTAAGTGCTCTCGGAGGTGCGAAACTATCACTGGTTCGTATAAGCTTAAAGCCATACCCGCGAGCCAAAAATATGCCAGGGCACTTGCGAGATGGATGCAGAAATCTGTCATCCTGGGATCGCTTCGTGTCCTCAAGACACACGAAGGTTTCGCCGGCCATTTCATGCAAAGCTGAATAACGCTGAAATTATCAAAAATCTAATTGAAGATCCGAATGGTTTGTGTCAATTAATGAATGACGGCGAGAAATTCATCCTTGATCGTGGTTTTCACGACGCAAAAGACGTACTGGAGTCCAAGGGCTTTATCGTACTGATGTCAGCGTTAAAGGGTAATCGAAATCAGTTGACGTTCAAAGAATCAAATCAGTCCCGTTTCGTCAAAAAAAATCGGTGACCAGTGGAGTCTGTTTATGGAATAATTAAACAAACATATAGATTACTAGACCATGTCTTTGATAACAAACGACTTCCCAGGGTTGAACAAATTGCAGCATTTCTAAACAATGAATTTCGAAAAGCGTGAAAATCAGATGCAGTGCTTTTAGAAGAAATAATATCGAGAATGAAATGTCAATTTGATGTCGAAAACGACATTTTTGATTTTCCTGAGACGACGGAGTCAGACCTGAAAATCTTATTTACGGGTTCCTAGTAACTCTCACAGGCAGTTTCGTAATTAGCCGAAATGATGAATGATAATGGGTATATCAATTTGCAATTTTTTGAAAGAACAGGCACATATTCTAAAGGTCCAGGTACAATCAAGGCACATTAGTCGGAAGCACATACCTCCGATTAATTTGAAACTCCGTATACTTATGTATTTTGATGCGCTGATTACGAAAGTGATAGTGAAAATACGCGTCAGTTCAATTTTCATGGCGAAACCATTTAAAAAAACCATAAAAATCATGGTTTTTTGCTTTTATTTGAGTAAATAATAAAAATTTACAAATATGCTTTAGATAAAAGTTGTAGATCTTATAAAAATACATATTTTATGTGCAATACATTTTTACTCTACGACTAATAGTTTTTGACAAGTTTTTGATAAAATGAACTTAAATGATATGAAAAATTCCGGGAAGGCTGAATACGCGCTCGTAGAATGGTTATGAGAAGCGAAACTTTCGAGAGCGGACATTGGTGGGAGGGAGACAGCAAGTATCTAACAAATACTCTACATTGTGTAGCGTATGTGACCTAATTTATTTTTTATGACCAGTCACAGGGGTGCCTCCTCTCCACGGGGAATTGGAAAGGGGTAGGGATGTAACCGCAATTATTTCTGTGGCCAGTCACAGGGTTGCTTTCCCGCCCCCCACAAGAGGTTGGAAAGAGGAAGGTATATGTGACCTGAATTATTTCTATTTCCAATCACAAGGGTGCCTTCCCTTCCCCATGAGAAATTCGAAACGGGTAATAATGTGACCGAAATTATTTCTGTGGCCATTTACAGGGATGCCTTTCCCCCACGATAGGTTGGAAAGGAGTAGGGATGTGACCTAATTTATTTCTGTGACTAGTCACAGGGGTGGGGGGGGGCCCGCCCCACACGAGGCATTGGAAAAGTTTAGGGATGTGACCTACATTATTTCGGTGACCATTCACAGGAGTGCCACGAGTTCTATTCCAAGCAATTCTACACTTTGTACCAACATTTTCCTACTTTTCTCGAACAATAATGGTTTTTCAGAAAAACTTTATAATATATAAAAGGTCGTGGGTTTTTTCATGGTTTTCACCATGAAAATCGAATTCGCGCCTATTTTAACTATCATATTCGTGATCAGTGCTTCAAAACACATATATACGGTGTTTATTATTATTATTATTATTTATTATATACGATGTATTTTGCTTTGGCACACTTTTTCAGGGTGTAAAAAGAAAGGATAAGTTTGTTCGCCAGCTATTTTTGATAAAAATTTAAAAAGTTAGAGCATTTTCATTTTCAACATTTTTGAGACCATGGTCTCGGTACGGTTATTCATAGTATTCAGAAACTCGAACAATTTATTTTCATGACTTTTCTTCGATAAAAAGAAAATTATTAGAGTTATAGCATTTTCAAAATCCAAAAAGACAAACAAAAACAAACATTTTAGGCCAAACAACGCATGACATGGAAAAAGTCAAGAAAAGAAAAACGTTGCTTTTTCGAAAAATCGAAAATTCAAATTTTGATGGCACAAAAAATAATGAAAAATAAAAAATTCCATTTTGTAGTCAAACTATGCAAGATAAGAAAAAAGATGAAATAACAAAAATATGATCCCAAACATAATCTACAAATTTGTTATTAATCACTTTTTGATAGGACACGTATTTCTTGTTTTATTCGTGAAAACAACATTAAAAAAGAAAAAATTAAATTTTTGGAAAAACGACACAAACTAGGAAAAAATAATAAGACAAAGGTTGTTAATCCAAAAAATAGCTACAAATTTGTCATGAAGCATTTTTTGCGCAGTTTTTGTTTTATTCGTAAAAAAGCATTAAAAATAAAAGATACAAATTTGTGGACAAGCGACACAAGCTATGAAAAAAATGAAGAGACAACAGTTGCTCTTCCGAAAAAATAGTGAAAACTCATTCAAATTTATCATCAAGAATTTTTTGACGGGACGCGTAGTTTTTGTTTTAATCGAAGAAATAGCATTATCAAAATAAAAAAATTAAATGTTTTGTAAAACGGCACAAGGTACAAAAAAAATTAATGGACAAAAGTTGTTCACCCAAAAAAGATCTACAAATTTGTTATAAATAATTTTTAGATTGGAGTAGATTTTTTTATTCGTAAAAAATAGGTTTAAAAATGAAAAAATTAAATTTTTGGAGAAACGACACGAAAGACGAAAAAATAACTGAGAAGAAAAAAGTTGTTCAACCAAAAAAGATCTACAAATTTGTTGTAAACTCTTGTTATAAGGATATACTAAAAATAAAAAAATTAACTCGAAAAAGGACACAAGCTTCAATAACATTTCATTTAACAAAAATTTTCGCCTAAATTATATCTACAAATTTGCTCAGAACCACTTTACGCCAGGATGCGTATTT
Source organism: Andricus curvator (assembly GCA_932195095.1). NCBI lineage: Eukaryota > Metazoa > Arthropoda > Insecta > Hymenoptera > Cynipidae > Andricus > Andricus curvator. Next base: position 66,938 of record CAKNYM010048600.1, read on the forward strand.
TTATTTTAAACCGTGAAAAATAACATTGAAAATAAACAAATTAAATTTATGGAAAAACGACACAAGTTGCAATAAAATGTTTAATAACAATGAAAATATTTTTGTTTTAATACCAATGCATATTATGAATTTTAATAATATCAATTCATTGAAATGATACATTTTTCAGGATAGCCGAGAATAAAATTTAATGCAAAATAAGAAACAAATATTGAAGTAATCATTAAAAATAAAATTTTTACTTTATTTTGCAATATGTGAATAAGCCATCTCAGGCCGAGGTACATAAATAACTGCAATATACATTTTGTATAAAAGTGTTGAATATAATGCAGAAAAGTTCACCTTTTGGACAAAATCGAGGGCGAAGCACGAGACACGCGATAAGAATTTGTTCGTTAAAGCCGAAGGAGTTTTAACAAAAGAGAATTCACAGTCACCAAATTACAGTTGTCGATGCTTTGACCTTCAATTTTAAGAGGCCTGCACAAAAAAGGGGGGTACAAAGACCGAGGGCGAAGCGAGAGATAAATATATTATCGAGCACGAAGCGCGAGAACCAAAAGTCGCGCGTTCTAGGCGCTCCAACTTGCGAGTCGCGCGCAGAGCGCGCGATGAGAATGTTCCCGCGCAGCGGGCAGATTTTTTTTTAATTGATCACATTTGAATGAAGCGAGAATTTTGTGATAGTGTTGTATTGTTATGCACAATCCTGCTAGATGTTGCAATTTTTGTACTTCTGAAGGGCCTTCTAATGCGTTAACCGAAAATGGTTTTTTAATTTATTTTAGGTTACGTTTGCAAGTCCGTTCGGCTTTGAAAGGGATTGGAATCTAAATATTTTCGCTGCCTTATCGGGGATTCAAAAAAGGACAGAAACGGCATTCTTAGGTATTGGAATTTTTAATACCTTTGAATGCAAGCCTTCTTATTGGGTACAATCGTGAATATCAAATTGTGAAGTTAATAATTTTATTGGAAGAAAATAGTCAATGATTAAATAATCGTATATTTATAACAAAAGAAAGTTTCTATAATTTGTAGAAAAGACCGTGAAGGTTACAAAAGACAAGAGGAAAGTCATTCTTCCTATGCGCATTCTATGCAATCGAACTCTTGTAAAAATAAATATTACATATAATACCAAATTTTACAACCAATAGTTTCTCCGTGCAGGCTCACTATCATCTTGAATTTGAGTACTTGTTTGTACCAAGTGCGCATGCGTCCATCGCTTTCAAGCTTGCTTTTAAAAAAATATTTTTGTTGAATCAACCAAATATTTTGCTTGATTCTAGTAAAAAGCTCTCTCAAAATATTTGGTAGATTCAACCAGAAAATGTTGTTCAATCAATAAAATATTTTTTTAAATCGACAAAACAATTCAGTGAGAAACTTTTATTGATTGAAGCAAATGGATTTGGGTAAATAAACCAAAATTTGTTAATTTAACCAAAATGTTTTCTGAAATCAACAAAATTCGGTCAACAAAAAGATTTTGATGAATGAAGACAATCTATTTTTCTGGGTGTAGTGGGTTTTGTTTTACTGGGGTTGTAGGTAAAAAGCACGACAGTGTGGTAGTGGGTTAAAAAGGTCCTTCTCCCCTTCCAGTCCAAAATCCAAAATGTGACCCACTGGACGGGGTAATTCATCGCTTCCTTTATCGTAATTGGTCCTCACTAAAGGTCCACAACGAAGAGTTGAGAGGCGTACGTACGCTATCCCCCCCACTGGTATACACAAACCGGGGCTACTGCCAATTTGTAGTTTGCAATATAGTTACAGCTCTGTTTCACCCAAGAAGGACGGTGCAGTACCTAAGTACCTTTTGGGAACTGTTATGGTCATTGACAATCAGTTTGCCGCCTGATGCCTCAGTGTTAAGACCGAGTCCAGGTAGTGTCTAGTCTGCTCTTTGACTCTAGATTTTAGACTGTTCAGAGGCTCCAAAAGATAAAATTTTTATAAGTTACGTAAAAAGTTGCTGTGGAAGTGTTCTGAAACAAAAAATAATTCTTTGAGTAATTTTTTTAAAATTTGGGAAAAAAGTCAATATGACCACTATTATGTTAAATCGTGATTTCGTTTACGGACCGCCATCAGACTACTTCAGCCGCCTGGATTTATCGGAGAATTCCAATTCTTCCGAAGAGATGCATCAAAGGTATGTGGATATTTGGTTAAACTTGCTACATATAAGCAATTATAATTTTGTAGGGTCTCATAAACCTGACCCTTCAATTCAGTCATTTTCACAAACATTGGGGTTTATAGGTCTTTTATTAGTGCAATGTAGTGCAAAGAGTTTTTTTTAAACCCAGAAGGTACGGGAGTAAATATAAAATTGAATTTTCATGACTGAGAGTACATTTTTTATTGTTTGTTCCTGAAATAACAAATAAGAATGTAACGTAAAGCGTGCCGGTATTAAGTAATTTAAAAAATGGAACTGTGTTCGCAGAGATACTTCAATACAAATACTCAATAAAAATTATAGCAAATAAATGCACAGGTCTTATTTGCTTTTTTATGAAAAAATTGACTTTTTCCGTTTTTTCCATTTTTTTATTAGTTCAGTTAATTATTGCATCAGTCGCGCGTGCTTCGCTAATTTTTTTATTCATTTAGGAAATGAAAGCTTTTAATACTTTTCTCCAGCTCTGTTAGTATACAAATTACAATTTTAAATTTTTATTTTATTTCTCGTTCATCAGTGGATTAAACAAATTATTTAAGACTGCGTCTAGTTTTTCGAAAATTCTGAAAGAAAATCCCAAATTTTCTCAGAAACTGCCTGCTTGTTATTCGGACTCGTCGAATTGAAAAATTGATCTTAATATCATAAAATATTTTATATGATTTTTTTCTTATGTGAATGGCCTACTACCCCGTTATTTTAGGTTTCATTTGTTCTTTATATGGAATCAAGTCGTATTTTTTGTCACATTTATTTTTTTTGCAATAAAATAAACATACCGTTCTACACTCTACAGAACGTAATAAAATATTAACGAATTCTACACAATAGTCAATATTGCAGAGAATTAAGAAAAATTACATTCCCTGCTGCAGAACGGTCTGTTTTTAATTTTTATTTATTTGATCACCAAAAGGCAACATGTTAAAACCGATAAAGATATACTTGATTCCATATACATCAGTGAAACCTGAATCTTTATACGTATACTCACCCAAATCTGATTCCATATTGCATGAAGCATTCAAGTTCTGTTTTGTATTTTTTTATCATTTGAACCAATATAATGTATTATTTTTGATTTGCAAATTATATAAAAAGTGTTAGTCATAAAATGATAATTATGAAAATGATTTAAAACATTTATTTTACGTCAATTTGCAGTGATATGTTGAGGAACAATTGGGAAAGGACACGAACTGCGATGTCTGATTTGGAACAGGAACGCCAATTTGAGCAGAAGACTGTTCATCAGGTAAATTATGAACGTAACTTTTTAGTTTTTACAAGGCAACTACATCTTTTCTATAGAAACCCATTCTGAAATATTACTTAACAAACTCTTTACACTCAAAATTTAAGATTTTTCTAACATCTCGATCTCTATTTCTTTCACAGCAAAGGCCGAGAACCTTCCGATGCAAGGCTTGTACCTTCGCAACTACGACGAAAGAAGAATTTTGGGAACATTCGCGGATTCACATCAGACCTATGAGAATGCTTACTTGTCCGAAATGTCCTTTTGTGACAGAGTTCAAACACCACCTCGAGTATCATATTAGAAATCACCTTGGGTCAAAGCCCTTTAAATGTGACCAGTGCTCATATACGTGCGTCAATAATTCGATGCTTAAAAGTCACATGAAATCACACTCCAATGTCTACCAGTACAGATGTGCTAACTGTGAGTACGCCACTAAATACTTGCATTCGCTCAAGATTCATCTGAGGAGGTTCCAGCATCAACCAGGGAAGGTTTTGAATGCAGATGGGACACCAAATCCAATGCCTGTTGTCGATGTATACGGAACCAGAAGGGGACCAAAACTCCAGCCGACAAAAGCGCAAGAAGAGAATCAAGCTGATGCGATGGTAAGAATATTGAGAACGAAATAATAATAAGATTCAGAAAATAGTTTCAGCAAAGTCGAAAATAACAGTTAGGCAATTTTATTTATAATAATGTTTATTATACACACTTTTGGTCACCATTGCAGTTGTAATATCATTCACAAATCCTACAATTATCCACCTGTACGTAACACAATAGCTCCATCTTATCTTCTATACGATTAACACTATTTTTCATAACAGTAGAAATTAGTCAATAAACTATCCAGGAGGGTGAAATAGTTATATTTCATTTGAAAATCTACTAATAATCAAAGTTGCTGAATTACGTTACAATATTTACATAAAATTTTTGTTTTTTCAGAGCTACATGATGAAGATGCTTTATACCCATATGATCTCTTCTCAAATGAACACACCGGACGCTTTGAACAGCACACAAGGAATGAACGATCTTCCCCCCAACATGACTAATTCCATGGCTGCAATAGCTGGCAACCAATTTCCTGCTGGTTTTCCGCCAACTAATTCTAGTTTCTTTAACGACGAAGCAGTGAAAAAGGCGATGCAGTTTAGAGCTTGGTTGGCTTACGTTAAAACCATGCAAGGCGAGCAGATTCCCAATGAGTCTCTTTTGAACAACAACATCCCAGAAGTAAATTGCATTCAGGACAACCATACAAATGTTAACAACATTCCTTTGATCAATCAACGGATTCCAAAATATGAAGATGATTACACAGATGAGCAGATCGCGCCTCTTGACCTCAGCAAACCTTATTCAAACAGTCAACAGAAATTTTTTTTCGAGAATTGTGCCAAAGCGACAGGTAGCTCTAAGCGCAAGGGAAAAGCGGTAAGGCTGGACACAGAAGGCATGGGAGCGCAGTCCGATGATGAGCAGATGATAATTTTATTCTAAAGGAAAATGCACCGCACGATTTAAAAAAAACCTTGTAAATAAATCTAGAATTTGAGACAATATGAAAAATGCAATAATGTTGTCTCGAATTGCACGATATTCTCATAACAATTAATTTTTTAATATATTTTTTTATAATACTGATTTTTTTGTCTGTTATATTTTATTTTTGTATAAAGAAGGCATGCAGAATGAGTGCAGTAAAATGTATTTAACGAAATGATAAATTATTCAATTGAAAATTCAATATTCTCACTTTTACATATAATTAGTCAAAATATATGTGTGATATGTATAACGAATTATTAATTTTAACCAAAGAATTTACTTTTTTAAATTGTAAGAGAAACCACGTGTATGTGCTAAAATTGAGATATCAGTCACGAATTTCAGGATTATCGTAAATAGAGTGTTTTAGTCAAATGTATACAATATATTTTGAAATCATTGTATTAATTGTAAGACATCTTTTTCCTATTATAATATAATTTCACTTCTATACTATTGATTCCCAAAAAATACATTCGTATATTATACATGCATACACGTATACACCCAAACATGGATACAGACTCAATTTAAAGTTTGTTAATGAGTAGTCCGTTAAGAATTTATAGTAAAAATGTATGTAATGTATATGTAGAATATTCTAGTTTAAACTAGATAAATGCTCCACATGCCTGTTATATGTATAGTTGGAAAATTGTAAATAAATATTATATATAAAAATTTTTTTTTTCCTTAAGCAAACCCTGATTATTATTTAAGTACAAGTCTAATATCCGTATTATACATTATAATTTGTTATCAAAATTAAAACTTGGTTTTCGAACGATAAATAATACAAATTTTTCATACATGCAACATCTGCCGCAACTGATTCACAACAATAATTTTCAAATATGTTTTTGTTTAGTAAACAAAATAAACATTTTTTACTTTGAAGAGTGGGTACCTTAAAAATAGTTCGATTAATTCCATGATACGTATAGAAGAAGTAAAGAAATCCGATTTGGTTAAAAAACTTGCAGGGCATATGTTATCACGAAACTAGAGGACGTTCGGAGATAAAAATTTTAAATGACTGTATTCGTTGTTCAAAAATTATTTTGGGGTTTTTCTTTCAACACCTAAGAGAACGGATTCTAGAATTTTCATCAAAATTACTAACATTAGCTTAAATTCTTCAGATGATTTGACATGGAATTGCTCCATTTCAGTAAAAAAATACTCAGGATTAAATCGACGCCTCCATTCAATATGAGTCTATGTGCTGACAGCGCCCTGTATGAGACTATTCCCTATGCTTATACACAGCGCATAGTCTCATACACGGCGCTGTCAGAACGTAGACTCATATTGAATGGAGGCGTCGAAATGAAGAACTGACTTACTTATACTGTAAATCTTGAATTTCTCTCTACACGATTTTCATGTCTGAAAATTAAGAAAACCTCCAAAGTGAAGTATTTCAAAAGTTCAATTTTCAATATTTCGTCATCAAAAATTGAAAAATGGCTTTATGTTTGAAAAGTTTCATAAAAAATTAATCTTATGAGGTAAGTTTCAATTTTAAAAATGGTATGAACACTGCGATTTTAATAACGCTTCGAAAGTGTTGAAAAATGGTTGTGTTTCAGTAATTTTTAAAATACTATTTTTTGAGATTATTTCATATTGAAGTTACTTTTACTCATGTTATATAAAAGTTTAAAAAAATTTTATTCAGTGGTATTTGGAATATAAATAGAATCTACAATTTTACATAAAAATAGCGCCTGAAATCAAACCTTTTTTCATTCAAAACGTTTAACATTGTATAATTTTGAATTAGCAGCGTTTAAAATTGAATAATTCAAATAAAAAATGTTTTACATTAGACAATTTGCAACCTAAAACTTTCAAATTTTGACAATTTTATACATTCGATGTAATATGACAAACGTAATCTAAAACTATTCAAATATTATGAATCTTCTTTCAAATCTGATGATTTTTGTATATAAATTTTAATTTCTGAAGAATCTGAAATTGTTTAAGCTTGTCAATTTTATTATTTTATAATTTTTTGTTTAAAACAGCAAATTTCAGGTGAAATCATATCAAAATAACCTAAAGATGCTAAAAAATTGAAAATATTCTTTGAAACTGCATTGGCAATTGGCATTGTGTAACGCCAAAGCCTGCTGTCCGCCTAGCTGCTGCGTGACACGAGCATTCGAATAGACTGCTACTGCGTATCCCATCAAAAATCCAATCCTAAAATTGTTTTAATTTTTTTTTCGTGGAACATTCTTTTCTTCCATATTCTATATAAAACAACATCTTTTTTACAAAGTACCTCTAAATTTCATTAGAATCCGAAAAAAAGTAGCGGATATATTACAATTTAAAGAAAAATCGGCCTAAAACATCAAAAGTACTACAACTTCACCAAGTTTAATTAAAATCTATGAGATGTCTATCAGGTTTGATATTGCTGACCTGGAATTTGAAAAACCAAATTTAAAAAAAAAGTAATTTAATAAAGTTCGAGTGTTGCTTTCCGGCAAAA